>JAOVVB010160725.1:0-11627 GCA_028570985.1 Heterobranchus longifilis | reverse complement strand
GGAGCAAAATAAATGACTAAATAAACAAGCAAATCATAATCTGCTGTCGCCTATTACTGTTAATTAGGAAATAGAGCTTGTAGAACTGTAAAAGCAATATTACACTTGAGGTCGTGATGTTGTGCCATATCATCACTGCTGTGGTTATCTTTGGCCCCCAGCCTGCGGCCTCGTGCCTACGACTGAATCACAGCAGTGATGATATTCGGCACAACATCACTCCCTCTCATGTGATATTGCTTAATTTTACTCCTGTCTGTGTTGATTTTTCCTGCCTGTGTGATTGTCTGCCCCACCCTGATTTGTTTCACCTGCTCCTTGTTTGCCCTGCCTTGCTCCCAGTGTTTCCTCTCCCAATCAGCTCCCTGCCCGGTTTCAATTCTAATCAGTTCATTCCCCTCACCTGTGCTTCCCTTTGCACCTGTCTTGATTACTACAGCTTGTATTTAATCCCTGGGTTTTGAGTTCAGTCTTCGGTAGTTCCTTGTCACTGGGTGTTTGTCAGGTTAGTGTTCATTTCAACTTGTATGGTAGTCTCACATGTGTTTAGCCCAGTATTTTCCCTTGTGTTTTAGTTTTTTCTAGTGTTTGTATTTTTTGGATTCTGCCTGTTTTTTCGTGTTTCATCACCATTCTATTCCTTACACAACCGTGACAATCCCAGTGTTTTTTACTAACCATACCAACTTTGTTTGTTGCCTAAACCTACCGAATTATTCCCGTTCCACAACGTTAATTGTGCTGTTAATAACCTGTCCATCATGTGGCCATGTATTTAAACCAGAAGACGTGTTCGTATATACTATACGAATCGGAAGACATGTTTGTATGTATTATACAACCACAACCGGGCCATGTATTTAAACCGGAAGACATGTTTATATTTACATATATATATTATACTGTAGCGACCAACCTGCGGTGGAGATGATTGCCATCTGATTTAATCCAACACAAGTAGAGAGGTATGTTTCTTTGTCAACCACAGAGAAAACAAGAAAAGTGAGTGAAATAATGTGTTTTCCACTCACCCTGGAGACAGATAAGAACAGCAGATTTCCTGTGTAGTCTTTAACACTGAAAACCAAGGATTGCTTTATAAGCCTGACCGATCTCTCAACCCAGAGAAGTCAACAGAATATACAAGATGACATTGCCCAGGAAAGGACCTCCATTTGATCAGTCAAGGAATAGCTGGTCAATGATCTCCAGACCACATTCCACAAAATAATTAATTATTTATTTATTAATACCCAAAATATGATAATACGATAATTCATAATTCAAAATTATGGATCACCAACATTAAATGGTATTAAAGTGAAAGAGATTGACGGGTCTATCCTTCGGCATCAAGAACAGTGCGTTTTTATATCAATTTTCGGGGCACCACCCATCAAGAAAGTTGTATAGCCAATTAATTATTTAAATCGATTACCTAATTAATTAATTAAATTAATCTAGTCTCATAACTGAAAGCAATCGTTCTCATACAGGGATCAATTACTCTTGAGATGAAACATACCCTCAGACAAGAAGTGAATGATATGATACACATTTATTGATAAACAGGAGTCAACTATATGAATGAGGGGTGAACACAGATGTACTAATATCACATAAATGAAAGGATGAAGTTATGAACACATTTAAACTTATCGTTTAAATAAAGGAAGTGAAACCATATTTTTTGTTCTACAGGTGAAGAGGAGTGATGATGGCTTTAACGGCGAAAAAGTTATTACGGAGATTATTGTTATGATAGTTATTAAAATTAATATTCAGTTACTTTGACATCAACTCTTATCAAAATAGTGTATTATGCCTTACTGTGTGGCAGCGGGTCTCCCGTTGTTGGTTTGAGTCGCTTCAGCTGATAGCTTGTCTCAGTATCCAGCAGACCTCAGTTGTTGCGAGAACAGGCTGTTGGCAGGTGGAGGAGAAGATGCGACAGGGCTGGCAGATGCGGAACCAAGGGATGGACCGGTTCTGGTGGACTTGGACAGCTACAGCTGCACCACAAGTTGGCATCTGATGCAGCTCTGCTCCATCTCAGAGCGGTTTGAGTCAAAAAGTCACTGAAGTCCAATATTGTCCAATAACCAGAAAAATAAACTTCGCTGGCTGGACTAGATTATTCTCAAGTTATCAATGATAATTAAACATAGAGGCGAAGTCCACTATGTTTACTTACTTAAACAAACTTTCACAGGAAAGCGGACTACGAGGCTGGATAAAACAGGAGATCTTTATTTCTCTCAGAAAGCATGACGCTCCGTGTAGCAGAGCCTCTGCTCCCCAGCAGACCCAAGAAGGGACTCTCCCGTAGGACAGCGCAAGACTGCTAACTGAAAGACTACCAGACTGCCTGACTTTTTTACTTTTCATTCTCTCTTATTCAAAAGGGGCAGTTGTCAGAGGGATCAGGTTTCTTCTCTGAGCATGAGAAAAATGTTAACATGCTATTTTTATATGGTCGAAACATCATAACGCCTCTTCATCTGACATTATCAACAGGGGTATCAAAAGCATAATATTTATGAGAATACAACTGTGGTATACAATGATATGATATCTTCAAGACATACAGTATGTGACAGTTTTCAAAATTATCATTGCCATTAGATAACCGTGATGACTTGTATACTGGAGGGCAGTGTGGCTCCATGGTAGATTTCCAGTTTATTCTGAAATTCTGTAAATCAGGCATTTCTCATCTACAGAATTAAAACTTGGATTATACTTCATGGCAGAATATGAAATAGAAAGAGGACGTGACATCATATTAATAATACAGTCCAATTCATCACATATGAACGTACAAGTAAATTGCATTTTGGTCCAATCTAGTCCTATTGTGGAAAGCGGAGATAAAAAGGGGCGGTGAGAGGGGGTGTCTGTTATCCATCCACCAACTATTCCTTGCCTGATCAAAGCAAAGCTTCGCATGATGAGACAGAAAGACTTCCTGCTCAGTTTCACTTCTGTCGTTGTTTTTAATTCCTCATGGGTTGACAGCACGGTCAAACCGTTTTAAACATAATCCTGGATTTTAAGGTCAAAAGGACATAAGGAAATCTAGTGTTCTTATCTGGAGTCTCCGGGGTGGGGGAAAAAACATTATTTCACTCACTTTTCTTGTTTTCTCTCTGGTTGAGAAAGAAAAACATATCTCTCTACTTGTGTTGGATTAAATTACCATTCTATCACAGGCTGATCGCTACAACAGTATCTTCAGCCATATTATTCCTGCTTAGCAACATAGCCCTGTTTACTGTGCTACACTGAAATTCAATAAATTAAATAATAATAAAAAAAATAAAAAAAATTCAATGACCTGATTATTGTGTTCTAACTGACACCCAGGGGTGAATGTTGTTTCTATAGCAAATAATACAGTCGTTTGCACAATCTCAGCTACAGTCATCTAATTAAACATGCAAAACTGCAAGGTTCTCCAATGACCATAGACCATATAAAATTGCACTGTGAAATTATTAATAAAGCAAGAGAGAATATGGGATGCTACTTGGTTGTAGAGTGCAATGACAGTAAATCATTTGATATGAAGCTGTAAAAATGAACAACTTTGTGGACTGCTGGTGTAAGCCTGTTAGCCATGCTAGGTCTCTCAGTTTATGTTAACAACCCTACCCACACTATTTCCTGTATCCCCTGCTTTTCTTTGGAATAGAGACCTTATGGAGACATATCATGAAAAACTCACTTTTTCAGTGCTTGTGCACATACATTTGGGTATCTGCAGTGCTTACCAACCCACAAACTGTGAAATAAAACAACCCAGTTCATTGTGGGCTGCCTAGATTAGAAAACATGGGATTCTACAAGCAGTTCAGATTTGACCCTGCTGATGTCAAATGCAGGACTCATTATATACTGCCTCCCATCTGAGTATCTCCACTCACAGCTTGAGAACTATGGCACAGTCACACATGAACAAAATTAACAGTGGCGAGCGAAGGAGCGGATCTTCACATCGCATGGAGTTCAACTATGGTGAACTTTGACCAGTGAATTCGGCCTTGGAATTTGCATGTGTGACCGTGGCTCTAAACTGAAATAAAAGACCTGAGTAAATGTAGCATAATTAAATCTGTGATATTAACAATAAAAAAAATGAGTTTGTATCTTTACATAAATATATCTGGTTTTGAAGTGAATCTGTATTTGGTCAAAACTCAAGACATTGTGCAAGATGTTTATACATAATCCCATACAACTGTTCCAATATAACTGTGAAGTGGGAGGAGCCACATGTTCAGGAACCATGAGTGTTGTGAGTCCTAGAGAATGGTAGACTGTGTAATTTGTCATCTATTTAACCAAGTGTGGTTTGAAACAATTATCTTCTCAAGTAACCACACTTTAAGAAGTACGGGTTAAAATCATTGCAAAGTCTTGCTTAAACTATATAATAAAAATAAGGTGACTTTGCTTGCAAATTTATTTTCACGTATAAAAAAATTTAAAGTTTGTACAAAGACTAGCCCTGCTTGATCTACATAATCTGATGCAAAAAGCTGACTTCATTTTTTATTTTAAATTGAATATATTTGTATCAGTTTACCTTTGCAAAGGTGTGCCATATTTTTCTCGCAAGCCAATCAGAACAGACTTCGTTTTGTTGGGAGGCGGGCTCAAGACACAGACACTAAAACAGAGCTTTTCAGGTGAATACAGGTATATTTAGATATATTTGAGTATATTCAACATGTAAGCATGTTCTAGTAGAAACCCAAAGTATGAACCTTAAAATGAGCAGAATATGTCTCCTTTAATGGTTTAAAAATGTTCTATGTAAAATTCTTCCTCGTGTATGAAATCATTGTGCAGTGTTTCGGTGTCTGATAAGCCTCACAACTCAAACTGACCTTTCTGGATCGCACTTCACGTCTTTACGGGTACCAGTAGAATCACTGCCCACGCAGCCTCTTGTGTTTCAATGTCAGGCTGTTTTGTGTGTGCGAGCACCGTTACTCATTCATATGGCTAATCAGTTGTGATTAATGGTATGCAAACTGAGTAGCGTTAGTGAGTTTCAGGTAGTTTGGAATTCAGACAAATGGGTCAGAGTGTTTCAATCAGTCTGAACAGGATATAGTGATGGATAATGTTCTTGTTTTCAAGGTCTCTTTGATGTCTCCCCTTTGTGTCGGTTTGCATTTGAAATCTGAAGTTGTGTACTTTACCATCTAAGTTATTCTCATCTTCATCAAGTGTTTATCTCTTTCAAACAAAATTGCAGTAAATAAGGTCCTCTGGCTGTGAAAAGAATGACAAAACTAGAGAGTATTTTACCTTCAGATGTGTTTTTTGTTATAATCCTATTCTCACAGAGCTTTTGGCATTCTTGAATTCCATAATGTTGTTAAGAGTGTGACGAGGAAAGAGAGACAGCGATAAAGAGCTAACACATCTGTGTGTGTGTGTGTGTGTGTGTGTGTGTGTGTGTGAGTGTGAAAGAGAGAGACAGAGGGATGGAGGCAGCATGTGTGAGAGAATGAGTGCATACTTAATGTTATATCCACTGGAAAGGGAGGTTTAATATTATTTTTGTAGTAGCATGATGTAGCACTAGTCTCTTTTTTCTATGTTCAAGACCTTATTGCAATTAGTGCAATTTCTTTCCCTCCCTATTTCAAACCTGAATTTATTGGGTTGCCCCAGCTACTCATAAATCCATTACTTAAGAAGAAATTTCTTCTTAAAACACACTTTTTCTGACAATCACCAATGTTTTCTTATCTGGGATTTGTTGTTAGGTAAGAACAAAAACACATTTCAATTATACAGTTGTAAAATATTATAGGATTTAAATTAGAATTATATTTTAATAATTGATGATATTTTTAAATATTTTTAGAAATTATTTACAAAGCTGCATGGTCTTTCAAAATATATAAGCACTACACAAACATTTCAATTCACATCAATTATGTTCATTAATGCCATCTAATAATTACTGCTTGATCAAGCTATTTAAAGGCCCACATAGATGTAGAAAGGGCCTAAATTAAGCATAAAATGCCTAAAAACATATCTATAAAGAAAATTATTACTTGCATCGCAGAACAATTGAGGTTTATTTATGTTTGGAGTCCAGTACTTTCTCCTCTTTAGAGTTAGGGTTAGGCCTTTTCATTTGGGCATTTTTGACTTAATTCTCTCAACTTCCCTTTTCCTTTTCTGTTTGCACACGCCCATGCAGTCTCATGCCCTTTTATGGGCATTGGCGGGGAGTTAACCTGCTAATTAGGATAAACTTGCACGCCCTTTGAACTTACGAGGAAATGGGATTCATCATTATAAGAACAAGATACGAACAGTTCTGCAGTTTAAGAACGTCATGAATCCCACTTAGACTTTTCTCACTACTAGTATCAAACTAGTGATTTCACTTATTCGGGTAGCACCATTTCAAATGTCTAAGCTAGTAAAGACTTGTATAATGTATAAATCGGTAACTAGAAAACATGTAGCGCTGTCCAATTAAAAGCAATCGATGAAGTAAACAGGAAGTCACTGCAGAATCAGTTTTATGGGGACAACTGATGTGAACTTTTATTTATGCATTCATGAAACATATGAGTTTTCATGCAGTTTATGAGTGGGAATATGCAATCATGCAAACCTATAGCTAAGGCTTTCTATTTTCTTCCTGCCCACTAAATTGTCATTTGTCCAGCTTCAGTGATTCACCGGCACCTTAATTACTGGGCAGCGCCATTCAGCGCTATACAGTATCTAGGCAGGTGACCACTACTTGGATGGTACATTAAAAAGCCTTCTGACAAATCTTCTTAGGTTTAGGCAACACAGTGACTTGGTAAGTTTAGGAAAAAGATCATGATTTGGATTAAAATAGACTCTTTCTGGCAGAAAGCCCTGAAGGCTTAATTCTCCCATGTGCACTTGGACGTATGTTTACTACTTCTTCCTGGAACCTGGTTTCTGTGTTGATGGCGTAGTCCGCAGTTTTGCGTGGCTGGTTTAGATGCCATGGCTGCGTCTCAAGTCTTTCTCTCCACGTTTCCCTCACTTGCGTCTTTTCCTTGCGTCTTAGTCCCTCCCATGGAGGAATCCACGGAGAGATGGAGGAAACGACAGTGAGGATAGAGGAGGTAGGAAATGTGTTTTTAGAGACGTGAGATGGTGGTTTCCTCTGAAGTGTCACGTGAAGCGACATCCCTTTATTATGACGCTGACACAGCTGGATCTGTTGACAGCTGTCAGCCCGTTATATTCACACAAACAATCGTCCCCACCACCTGCTGATTATGTTTAATCACATTCATCAATATATATATTGTTCAGTCATTTGTTATAGTTTACCACACAGATAGGCTAACACTACCTGCTCATTTATTTATTGTTGTTCATTTTATATTGCCTGCATGTTATTTTCATGCTATCTGTGTTTTATTTTGCTTTGCACTTGTTTTTATACAGTTGTGCTTTATGCATTTACACAATTATATGAAAGAAGTATGTGGTATAAAAATGTAGGTCCTAATGATTTTTTAAATGCTGTGAATAAATCTAGTCTGTTACTGTCAATATAAATCCCACATGCTTTAAGCTGTAGCCTACAGTATATACTGTACATAATCATCCAGTATTTATTTCTTGGCACTATTTCTATATTTTTTTATTCTATTCTTATTGTTAGTCACTTGTTTTGTATATTTCTATATTTCTACATTTCTATATACACTCACATTTCCCCCCACATACTTGTGTACATAATAGTCCTGTCTATTCTTACCTTTGTGTTCAGCTCTGCTGTCGTTGTTCTTAGATGTATGTCTATTTCTGTTTAAGTTCATGTGAGCAATGCAAAACACACACATGACCAATAAAGGTGATTCTGATTCTGATCAATGAGATCTGAGTTATGTCACACTCCTGTCCTCGGAACATTAGCCTACTATGGAAAATAATTTCTAATGAGACCTTAATTATGGGGCTAAAATCATAGTTCATAGACTGTTTTACACAACTTCAGCATTTCATTTATTAACCATCTGAGATATGGATATAACATAAATTACATGTATTAATTAAAAGCTTAATTTTCCACCTGTCACATATGACACAATAAATGAATAACACTGTTTAGCACAACTTAAAACTTGTTTTATTACATCAAATAAATAAATACAAATGATATACTTGTTGATTTCTAAGTACTTGTTCAAAAACACTGAAATCTTTTAGTGTTGGCTGGAACAGCTGATGCTTTTCTGTCTCCTCCAAACTCATCACCCCTCTGAAGTACACAATATGTTATTATATAACATATGAATATAATACAATGTCAACTTATTGCACCGTATGATGCCAGACACAAGACAGGTACACTCAATATTAGTAAAAGAGCATCTGTCATTAATGTGACGATGCCAGAACATATTCAACTGTGGAACTTTATTATTAAAGTGGATATGTTATTAACAAGGTTTATTCTCCCATACAAGCCATGACGCACTTTATTTCACTTTCATAACATGCAGAATGATTCATGACAGACAGGCACATGCAAACTTAACATATCACTGACAGTGTGGTTCCTGAAATGAGATAATATACACGTGTTAGCAACATAACACAAGTCTGATAAATAACAGATACTGCACAAAACACACGTTAGCAGGCTGCTGTTATGACTGTGGATGAAGTAAACATTAAGCACATGTTGCATTAACGTTACGTTATAATTCAAAGCTTAAAATAACATGAAGTAAGGAGCACTTACACTTGTGTTGTTTCTCTGCAGTCCTGTTGAAATGTGCAGCTGCAGGGGGGCGGAGTCACCACGTCTTTCAGCTCCACAGCTTCCGTGAAGGATACACTGGTGTATCCTCGATTATAGCTCCTCAGAGATCGTTCCTCGATGCTCGCTCCTCGGTCCTCAGAGCAGAATTAGAGCTTTGGGATGGCCTTCAAAGTGGCGCATGCAGAACGACTTCCAGTTCACGTGAGGATCGAGGAGTAAGGACAGATCAAATAAGGGACTTGGGATCCACCTATAATTTTGACATTGGCAAAGGCCTCGGTTATTGGCGATCGTGCTGAATATTGTTGATCATCGTCTATCAGCATAACCCTACACCCAGTTGTCACACGCAGAATAAACCAGTGCCCCTCTTTCACTGACCTTCAAGCAGTGGTCACCCTACTGTCTGGTTTAGCTAGCTAAACGACATCCCCCCCTTCTTTGGGTGCAAATCTACTGTAAATGCTAAAGATGTGTTTGAGGTCTCCATTAGATAGTTTTGTCCATCAGAGAGCACCAACAAATGTATTTTTCATCAACTTCATATCTTGGTCACAATTCTTTAAAGGCTGACTCCATTGTTTTGTTATAGGTTTTATATCATTCTGTAGCTTTCCAGTAGTGTTACTCAGCAGGACGATACTTTGGGAATACAATATTATCATAACCGATTTTGCCAAAACTGCAAAAAATGTAATTACCCTAATTGTCCTTAGGATAAGTCAATAAATAGAAGTTATGACAATGGGTGACTGCGTAGACAGACTGGACGGATAACTTGACATGGGAGATCAGATATCGCCCTCTGAGATTTGGTTTTAAGTCTGAGGATATCTTGTCCATGATCCAAGGATTCCCAGGCTGAGTGTGCGCTGCCACTGCCTTGCCATCAAAGCTGGAGCTGCCCGCCGCTATCCCAGAAGGTACTGGTGGATGAGTCACTGAGCAGACTCTTTAAAGTGGTTCATCTCTCATTCTGAAGGGCCTGTCCAGCCCTGATAGCCTATCACACCTCTGAGGGGTCCTGATTCCACTCTGCAGGGTGCTGATGGATTCCCAGAGTGCAAAATCATGACTAACTGCTGGCCTTGAAGATAGAGAGAATCTTTCAACCTGAATAGCTTTCATCTATAGCACTCTCAGTCTCGCCATTCCTCCTCACTGCCACACCTAGAAGTATCTTGCTTTCTGACCCATGCCACCAGTATCTTCTAGAATGTTGGGATTTGTAAAACAAAGAAAAAATACCATTCACTTTTGTTTTAGGAAGAAAAAAATAAGTATTCACTAGGGATGGGCATGCGAATTTGAGTACTCAATTTGGACATCAGTATTAGTTGAATGAATTGAGTAAGCTTCTTTTTTTTGTTTTGTAACTGTCAATATCTTACTACGATGTGCTACTATGACAAGTATCCCTTGCTAGCCATTAACCTAATGCGTACAGTAATGTTATAACATTACAACAATGTTCAACACTCTCATAAAGTTATTTTTAGTATGATTGTTTTGATAACAGCACTGGGCTACCCCACAATTAAATTCTTCACATAACGTTAGCTACAGTATGTTAGCCGTATAGCTTACATTAGTCAACTCATCTAATGGTAAGTTAGTACATTAACGTTATGTTAGCCAACATTACTTGGGACTATTTCATTAGAATTAAATGACATAACGTGAATAAATGTGACTGAACGTAACATGAATAAAACTTGATGTGTTACTAAAGTGGCTAATTCCAGCCACCAAGCGTATGCGTACCATAACATTACAACAACGTTCAACATGCTCATAAAGTTATTTTTAGTATGATTGTTTTGACCATGGATAACAGCACTGGGCCACCCCATGATTGAATCCGCCACATAACGTGAGCTACATTTGCTGTATCAGTAGTCGACTCATCTCAACTGGTAAGTTAACATCACATTAGCTAACATTACTTGCAGCTATTTCATTAGAATTAAATAACATAATGTAAATAATCGTGACTGAATGTATGAATAAAACTTGGTGTGTTACTAAAGTGGCTAATTCCAGCCACCAAACTGATGTGTACCATAGCTAACATTCCTTGCTGCTATTTCATTAGAATGAAATGACAATGTGACTAAACGTAACCTAATTTTGCAGGCCAGATTGTATTATATTTTTGACACCATGCAGTTTGAGACCTCTGAATAACTCGTCCGTGAACATTATTTCTGCCTGAGTCATGTTTCACAATGAAGAACTCCCATGATCCCACGCTACTTCAAGACATCATCAAAAACTAATTTCGGATTCCTATTCTTAATCTTACATTAGATTTTTTTGGCGAGTACTTGAGTACTCATCAATGCCCATCCCTAGTATTTACAGTATTCAGACACAGGATTATGAACAGCATCTGTGCATTCAGTATGTGGAGATAGATAGACTGTGGGAAGGAGGACGGCACAAATTGTTTTTAGTTGCTCGCAAAGTTTAAGGTGCTATTGATAACATTCAGCTACTTGATGTCTCCCCCCATTGCATTCTCTTCACAACACTGCCACAAGTGGTTGCCAGTTCTGTACAATCTTAGTGGAGTAATGCTGCCTTCAAATAGAACTTGTGAACTTGTATTTATGACATGGAGAGTTATGTTACTATACATGACTATGGATGGGCATCGTTTCAATTTTATCGATTCCGATTCCAATTCTGCAAATCGATTCCAGTTCTTATCGATTCTCGATTCCGATTTCAGAGTAATTGTACACTCACATTATTCTGCTACACCTACCACGGTGTAGGCCTTATCATATAGTAGTTTACTGTGGACTATAATGTTTGTTATTCTGTC
>JAOVVB010160724.1:0-25687 GCA_028570985.1 Heterobranchus longifilis | reverse complement strand
TACCAGCATTTGTTCTGGTGGCTGGTGCTAATTTCCAACCCTGCTTAACGTTACTGCGATTGTCAAAAATGCATTTCCAAAACAGGACAGTGGTCATTTTCTCGATTTTGTGTCAGCGGATCAGTGTGAAATATTACAGGGAGTAACGTTATGGAACAAGACAGATTAACCACAGTGAGCTGATGAAGAGCTGCAGCAACAGGTACACCAACTTCTCAGCAAAGTAACTGTTAAATAACTGATGTAGCCTACTTATTTTGCTGCTGACAGACTCATGTTGATCAATCACAGAATGGTGGAAAAAGTCAAATTATTACCTGACTTCTTTATTAAAACGGTTGTTGCCCCAACGAATGTAGGGTAGCGTAATATTTATTTATTTTTAAGATAGCATTATATGCACTTGAGTAATTGGCAGGACTTATTTTATTTGGAATGTAATGTATAAGCAAAAATAGGCTAGACTAGTTTTAAAAAAAAAAATCATATACATCTACATACCTTGATTATGTTATTCTTTATATAGCCTGCCTGTCAATTGTTTTTAAGGTCAATAAACACAGATAGACACTGTCTTGCTTTATTTTTCACCCTTTCTCTAACCGAGAATGTTGGTTTTTGGCAGTAGAAGAAGTAAGCTGCATAAAACTTTTTTTCTGAAGTAAAATTACATAGCTATTAATAGTAAACCTATAAGCCCTGCACGTAAGCAGTGTCAGCATAAAGCCTTATACTTCCGCCGGGAGGAGACTCAATGTCCCTTCACTGCAGCCGGGGCGTAGCGGCGCCCAGAATGATTGTGATTGGTTTAAATAAATATAAACAGGCCAGAGATTCGTTTGCACTATACCAGAGTGAAAGCTATTCAATCCAGACCTGCCCCCCCAGCGCGGACACAGCGCTGTGGAGATAGGTCTGGCTATGCGAGACTAACTTAAATATAATGCTGAAGCAGAAATACCACAGGCCAAACATTCGGACTGTTCAGAACATGCAGGATTTAAACGGGCACTGCACTATATTGAATGTAAAAGTTTTGACATTATTATTATTATTATCCCTTGACATCAATAGAGACTGAGCCGTTATTCTTTAGTGATAGACTCACAGCAGGGGTGGGGGGATGATGGAGAGGTAGGGGGTCTCATGCAGGTTTTTTGGTATCGCTGGTGTCAGTGGGTGAAAAGGGCATCACAACACACATACAGTATGCACGTGCACAGGTCATATTATTATGAAACTATTAAATTTGAGTGTAAATATGTATATGAAGTAACATTTATTATACTTGCACATCAAAAATGTTGGACACGTTATACCTGCTTTGTCATTTTGATACATTTTATAACTTTTTATTGGTGACTTGGACATTTTAAATATATTAATTTTTTAAAAGCCAGAACCTGTTAGAAGGTTCTGTCTTAGCTTAATTTTTAATTTTCTCCCCCATCCTTTGCTTTTATGGATATTGCTTTTGTAGAGTTATTCAGTGCATTTACATTAGTGATATGAAGCTACTTTTGGGAGATAAAATGTTCCCTGCAGTCATTAAAATAATTTGTAAAAACCCTACATGTTCATTTACAAAAGAGTTCAAGTTAAACAGACACATGCACTGTGAGCGGAAGTTATGACAATGACGGTCTGGCTTCGAGAAGATGATTGACTGTTTTAAATCAAACATATTCTCAGTTTAATGCCGATGCATTAAATCTGTTGCCTTTGGCTTCAAGCAATGTCTTTGGTTACAGCTAATGTATCTTCCATAGCTTTCATGGCCTGTGTATATTTAAAGTGAAAATTACATTTATGAAGTCATGACAATCTCATGATCTTTGACAGATCAATATTTCTGCTCTCTCTTAGGACAAGACAAAGATTATTATTTTGTCATGCTTTGGGATTTTATATCCCAATAACGTTGTATTACAGTGCTACTTATGTTCACATTACAAGAAAATGTGGCCCAAATTTGATTTATTTTGTTCTCATGTGAACAAAGATTTTTTTTTTTTTCAGATTTTTTCAGAAGTGTGGACACAGACATTTTCCAATCGAATCTGGGCCACTTTCATATGTGGTCCTAAATCCGATCACTGGCCATGCGACCGCTGTGAGTCATATTGGAATTCATGCAACTTTTACGTCACTCACTCCTGTTGTCAGTCAGTACAAGCCAACTCCTGTCTTGCTGCAAGAGTCTGTGGAGAGGCGCTGACAGATGTAGTTAAAAGTAGCCCTTGGCATCTTGAAATTTTGGATGAAATCTGTTTCAATCACGTCACGATCCCACCACTCCTGGCTCTGACTCCACATCCACACACACACACACACACGTCCGTACAGAACTAGCAGCCATTGCTCCACAAAAGCCATAATTAAAGATTTGGCTCTCTTTCTCGTCATCCTTGTCCTCGTTATCATCTGCTCACAAATTTGCTGGCTTCCACTGCACATCAGCTTCTTAATGAGTAAACGCTGACTTCAGTGGCCTCCATGTTTTCTTCTGTACGAGAGCGTGCTGCGTGTGACGTCTTTATTGTTGTTGTTTTGCGCATGTGGGTAATTTCAGGACCGTGACCAGTTCACACTGGAATCTGATATTGGACACATTTAAAAAATAATGTAAACAGCCAAAAAGGCTCTGGGGGAAAAAAATGGAATTGAGAATTAATGTGAACATAGCCTTCAAGATGTGGCAATAGTCTAAATCAATCAGTATGTCAGAATGGTATCAGATATTTTGGCACTTTTTCAGCTATTATAGAGAATTCATGCTAATGTTAGTTATTAGGACTTTCTAATATTTCAGGGATGACGTGTGTATGTCTTAATTTTGATTGTGACCTACTTGGACCTCAACCTTGATCCTGAGTGAAAGTCAGAGGCCACTGCTGACACGATATTTTATAATATTTTATCATTTTTATAATATCCCCAATTTTGGGGATTTCAAAATAAACAACATTTAATCTAAACTCTCACACTCCAGTGGTTTTGAAATACAATGTGGAGCTCAGTCAAAACCATGGCAGCCACAGTTTAAATGACCAACACATGCCTCAGGTTTTATGCTTTGTCTTTGAACACTCATTTCCCATTATGTCTGTCATTGGCTGCCATCTATTATGTTCCTCAAAAAGTAAATGTGGATCAAGAGCTATTGTGAGCAGATTAAATTCCTCCAAGTGCACTTTTTGAGGACTTTTAAATCACCACAAAACTTTATTCCAACAAGTAAAAAGCAATGGATGATTATAGTTATGAAGGTCAGTAAGACAATAGGTCTCCATCTGTGACTGACAGAACTACTATACTGTGTGTGTGTGTGTGTGTGTGTGTGTGTGTGTGTGTGTGTGTGTGTGTGTGTGTGTGTGTGTGTGTGTGTGTGTGTTTTATGTGCTGGCGTGCGGAAAACCTCCTTAGTCATTTCTTTGTGACTCAGCCCTCTCCTGCCCGACAGCTTAATATTAAAAAGCCTTCATCCTGCAGCAACACAGTCTGAGTTATGGCCTCTGGCACGGCGTGTGTTTGTGTGTGATTGTGTGTGTTAAAACCTGCTTCGTCATGATGTTTTCGGCTTAGCGTGGATCATAATGAACAACAAATTTGAATAGCTGTCATCCACAAACCAACTCTTCCCCGCATAGCATGTTTGTGGGTATGCGCGAGTGGGTGGGTATGAATGTATCTTTTCTTTTATATGCTTGCGTTTTGTATTAGCGAGCGTGCATGTGTGCGTATGCATTTGTTTTATTGTGCTCTTGGTTGTGTTTCACTACGTGTTAGTTTCTTTTGATGTGTGAGCATGCAGCAGATATGTGTGTGTGTGTGTGTGTGGGGGGGCTCTTTGTCACATGCATGTGACAAAGAGCGAGAGAAACTTCTGTGGAGCATGAACAATGGTTGTCAGCCCATCGATGACAGAAAGGCTGAGGAGGCTTTCCTCTCTAAGGTTTCCATTCAGCTTGATATGCAAATACACTGCTAGTACTCCACAACACTGGTTACAACTCTGTTCCTCATAACTTCAGTATCACCAGGCTCATACATCCATGCACTAACAAGCACCGGCCACTTATACATACACACACAAGCACAAACTCACGCACAAGATCAAACGCACGCACGCAACCATGCATGCACGCAGGCAGGCTCACAGGCACGCACGCGCACACGCACTCACACTAGAGTTGGGCAATAAATCAATGAAATACCGATCAGGGTTTTTACTGGCTCAGAATGGGCCTTTGCGGAGTGATTATACAACAGTGTAAAATATAGCATCTGTGGATGAGAGGGGAGCTGACTGCTGGAAGTCAAAGACCTCATATTTAAATGTATGTTCAATAGTTGTTTGATAAATTGCTATTAAACACATTTAGGGAGGATTTTAATTGCTATTTTTTATTCTCAATTGTTATCATTTGGTGCTTGTGATTTTCCTTTGGGTGGTGGCTAAAACCTATTTGGGGGGGCACTAAAAATTAAAATCCTGCTGATATTGTGACACAACATTTGGTTGAGTGTGGGATTTTGTTATTATAATATCAATATATATGTTATTATACAACAGTTAGTAATTTGCAAGCAAATGTGTAAGCAATTTGATTGGACAAGAGGCATTCCATGAGTGCTGATATTCAGCATAACATCACTGGGACTTTTAACTAGACATCACTCCCCTTTACAAGTTTATTTACAAGTCGTTATGTAGCGTATCTCAGACTCAGATTGTAACAAAGACGGACATATTTCCACAAATAATGTGTCGTGTTCTATTGTTTCTACCACTAGGCGGCACTGTTGCATAGCAGATACCGGTTGAGACCAGAGCACATTAAGATGCCGACTACTAGATGTACGGTGTTATGCTACGATGCCTGCTATTAAACAAACTATTGTTATTATATGCTTCCTGTTGCAGTAAACTGCTATAGTTGAGCATTACTGTGTTCTTCTATTCTTCTGCCAACACTACATAACGTTTGAGTTAAATTATGAATGGTCGTCAGAAGAGGACGGAAAGAAGCCTGGATACTTCAGGGCAAACCACCAGGTGTGATCAATGACTCTGATAACGAGCTGCGTTTCTACAGTCTCAATACAACATCAGCCGACCTAACCTAAATTAGAGGCCTGCGGCCCCCTGCCTGCGACACACAGCCGTGATGGTATTCAGCACATCACTCCCTCTTGTGTGATATTGCTTAACTAAATCTTAAGAGATGTCTTGAATAACAAATGTCTTTTCCAGGTCTATGAAGTAATAATCATTAAGACTTTAGTCCTGGTTGATTTGTTTTTATAACACAGGCCCCAGAGTTTTGTTCCAATTGACATGTTTATTGAATACTGGGGGCATCACCCATGCCTTCAGCGGCAAGGTGACATTTTGGCGTATGATGAATGTGCCATGCAGAGCACGATTTGCAAGTATGAAAATGGCATTGCTCAAGAAAATGCCAAATTGCAAAACTGTAAACAGAAGATCAAGTGTGTCTCCGTCATGTTGAAATTTTTTTTTATTCTTTTAATGTATATAAGGTGCCAGAGTGCATGAATAAGCATCAAAATAGAGCTTGTTGTGGCAGGAGAGGACCCGACAGAGCCCTGAATGTTCTCAAATCTGTGTTAATTTAGTTAATAAGTCAGTTAATATGAAAAATTAAATAAAAATTGTTGGCCTTTTAAAGGGATACTTTGCTGATTTGAATGTGTTTCTGTGCCATGGCAGTGTGTGCAGATGAACGCCGCGCCAAGATCTCGGCCGAGCACGCCGTGCGCTTGTGCCACAAGTCAAACACGGTTCATCTACTGCCCACACTACGATAACACAGCTGATTTAAAATCATCAAAGTATCCCTTTAATGTTTATTCATTTTATCTAATAAATATTTTTAATGTTAGTTTATTAACTGGCCCCTGGCCTCGTGTTATTTTGCAAAAGTGGCCTTCGGCCAAATAAAGTTCTATCCCTGCAATACATAATCACTGTAGATACATATGTAAAACAGAAGAAAACAGAGTTGAGGGGTTGCGTTCATGCATTAGTAAAATTGGTAACATTACAATGGAATCTACTACAGTATATAGAGATGCAATTACAGAATGTAAATACATCGAATGGCTCTTGCTGGAAAAAATGTTCTTGTGTGTTCCTGCCCAGTAAAATGAACAGTGGATCTAGTTGTTTTGTCATCATATATTCACGTTATGAATTATTTAGTAGCTTTGGCCTGTTTAGTATAGCTGTGCTTGAGCTTTTGACCATATCGCATGATCGTCATCAGCAGATGCCGTTTGTTCAGTTGTCATAGAATAATCGATGAAATTTCCTTTTTTTCCCCTGTGGGACTTCTCATCCATGTTGGCTTTGAATTTGAGATTGAAAGCTCATTCTTGACATTCTAGAAAAAAAATAGTTGACAGAATAGCTTTTCTGGAGCTTTTGATCATATCACATATTGTTTTAAATATTATATTTGAGTTTGTCCATAACACATTTTAAGAGGAAATGTACTATATTGTGATCTAAAATGACATACACCATGATAGAAGATTTTATCACTCTGGCCCACTCAGATACAAATAATCTGACACATGCATACAGAAACACACATACATTTCCATCTATATATATATTCCTGGATCCACATGCATTTTCATTCCCTCCCACTTTCTCTGTCTCCTGCTCTTTCAAATGCTACACTTAATCCACAGATAAAGCTACTCTCACACACATGCTATTCCAAACAGTGTTAAAAATGTCATCAGAATGGTAAAAGACCTTCAAATGACCCACCAGATGGGATTTCTTAACTCATTCTCCCAAGATATTTCCAGACACCAGCGCCTGTGAACACACACATGAACTAGTGCAACATGAGACGCACAGACACACACACGCGCAAATCCAACACAAACAGGTGCTGAGTTTGATAAAAAACAAACACGTGAACGCAGATGGATTTCTGCGGCAAAGTCTCATAGAATGCAGAAGCAATTGAGAAATCTTAATTAAAAGTAAACTTTGGGCAAGATTAGAAAGCTTGCCCTCACTGTTAATGAGAGCATGCTGTTTATGAAATGTAAGCCTTCACAAACACATTGCCATGCAAATGAGATAGTGTTTTAATAAGGACTTCACTGCATGTCCCCATATTTTTAGTTTCTGAACGTGAAGTGTTTTGACGGTTTAGACATATGAGGAGCATGTGACCTTATACTCACTGTTGGAACATTAGGTCACATACAAGAACATTTGGTAACATCTTAGAGCACCTGGTTCCCAACCTGGGGGAATTTTTTTTAAATATACAGTTGGCCTATACCTCAGCAAATTAGTTATTTATAAAGTTTGGATTATTATTTAAGATATAAACTTTAAAAAACTCACAGGATAAGGTTGCTGAACACAAGCTACAGTATATTCCCTCTCTGCTAAACAGCCTCGACCTTCATTAGAAAAGTACACAGTTAAAACAACCAAAGAGCTAACAGAACAACGGCCAATTATCAGGGAGAAGAAAACACTGAATTTGTCAAAAACAAAATCTATTAAATGTATGATTGTTACAAATTAAAAGAAAAAATACATAATACAGACAGAGAATTGTATTAATCATTACATACTGTTTGGGTCAAACTTGACTCATTTTGACATTTGACAGCAGTAAAAAAAACACCCTAATGTGGGTGTGCAAAAATGAAAATATTTTAAAATACTGTATTTTGATGATTTAGACCTGCAGTATGAGTAGCATGTGGCCTCACTGTGGTAACATCTGAGAGGAACTATAAGCACTTCATTGTAGGGGTAATTTGGGGTAATTTGCGCTAACGATATTCATGACGATATAAAAAAAAAGAAAATACTAAACAATGTGTAATTGGTGATTTGGTGTTTCTACCTTTGGCTGTAACCATTTTCTTGCACATTTTGCTAAATATTGTGGTTTATTGGAGGTCTGACCTCTTGTAGCCAACCCACTTCTACACGCACTAAATCCAGAGGCTGTCGCGCTGCTCTGGCTTTCAGCCATGTTTGTTTGTTATCTTTGCTTGGCGAAGACTTTACTAATACATACTCTTTTCCTTGTGTTGAAGTTTCTGTGCTGTGATGTCTGGTTCAAACTCTGCCAGAACACACAACAGCCTTGTAGGAAAAATGGGCGAGGTACTTGGATCCCATTCTGTAGTTGTGAAACGGCAAGCAAAAAATGTTTTGATGTGAATTTAGAAACCGTAAATCTCAGAATATGTTGACAGGACCTTTAAAGTTTTGCGCTGCAGCCAAAGCCTTTAGCAGTGTGTGTGTAGCCTGCAAGTTCAGTATTCAGGAGGCATTCTAAATACTGGAAAGGATTGTTTTCAAAGGTAAAGCAATGTGCTTTATCTTGTAGTCAAACAGATAGATGTGTCTGACAAACTTAGCTCGGTGAGGTCTTACCCATTGTCCCTGCCAGAGGCAGACATCTCTACTGTAAGATCTCTCCTTTTCCTTCTGTTTTTCGAGATGCAAACACGCACCCTGACCTTCTCCCATTCTTTTCATATCTCTTTTCTTCCCCTGACGATGTTTTTCTGTCCATACTCTCGCCTAGTGTTTTTGTCTCTTTTTTTTTTTCAGGGATTCAGTCTAAAGAAATTAATCTATCTGTTCTTTATCTCTCTGTCTTGCTTTTTCTTTCATATCCCTTTCTACACATGTTCTCTCTCACTCTCCTCCTCTGCAACACCTTTCTACATAATGACGCAGCTGCTCTCTGCCCTTCTAACCCCCTCTTCCCTCTCCTGACTCTCTCTTCCCTCTCATTTCCTCCCTCTTTCCTTCGCTCCCTCTCACCAAGGTCCTGGGAGGGGAAATGAAAAGTGTATGTATTCTGTAGCGGTGCAGTGTGGCACCGGGAGAGGAAACTGCTGTTTTATGGTTTTATTTATGGATCTGTAGATTTCTAGCGCTGTGCACAACACACAGGGGGGCAGAGGGGGAATGAAGAGCAGCCTGATGTGAACTGCTGCTAGTACCCCCAGTGGAGCAGCAGGCTAGCAAGGAGGAGTGCACACATTCACATATTTTGGACCACACATACATTAGCTACGACCTATAGCCGAGTAAACAGTAAACTCAAGTATTCATGACAGTATATTAATTTCCACAAACACATCAGCCCTATCAACTAATCTACTCAGCCCCTCCATCAAGGAAAAACACACAAATAATGACATATCCCCACAATCACCCCTGCATATCAAAATATATCATTTGCTCTCCTGTCTGTTTGCACTTTTGTGTCTCGACTGACTGATACCACATACTCGGCAGAGACGAGTTTTCTTATCTGAAGGTCAACTTAAGCCCGAACAGCGTTTGTCACCTCACACTCTCAGACAAACCCAGCAGCGCCATCATAAACATTTAATGGAAGCGGCTATCATTGCACAGCAGATGGTGCTAACACTGCTAGTGCACGCCTTGGCTCATGGCATGGCCAATAAATAGCCTTAAATATAAGGAGACTGTCAGGTAGAGAAAATGAAGCACACTATTTAAATTACAGGCTGATATAATACGCACAGGGCATGACTATATGAATAGAACAGCCATATTTTTCAGAGTGACATTTACACTGTGTTATTGTTGGTTTTAGTTTATTACCAAAGCTAAAATTGGAAGTACTTGTACATTTTATGTATAATATCAGTGGTGTTTTAGTTTTTTTTTCATGGGGTGTGATCATTGTTCACACTCTAAAGGATTTGAATCAATTATACAAACAAAACTCTAAGAAGCTCTCACATTGTTTTGCATCTGAATGGTTCAACCAATAAACCCAGAACAAATCTTTTCTTGTGTTCTGTTCTGTTAATTAGATATAACTTGGCTGAATATAGTCAATTGTGCATTAACTAAAGTCTGCCTCATCCATCTGCAAACTACAGACAGCTGTGAGCTCATAATTTAAGGTTTAAAAAAAAAAAAAAAATTGTTGTTTTTTATTTAAGCAATCTAGTCCCCAAGTTAGATCAAACTTGGCCCTAAATCTCTATTATGTTTTATCTTATCTGCGTGCCTACTCTCCTGTCTTACCTTGAAGAAGTATAGATTCTGTACAGTCTATTTATTGCAATGATGTACGGTGTCTTTCTGAAGGTGACAAGAAAACGGCAGAATCTGTGCAAAACACAGTCATACATTCACCTCATTTTAGTAATTGGACAGCTCAGTATTGAACAAACATGATTTATAGAAAATGATTTTCTCTCTCCAACTGTGAAGCGTGATGAAATTTGATAGCACACTGGTCTAAAGGAGTGGAGGATCTGACTGAATGACTTCAATTTGCCTCTCGATGACAAGTCGTGTTAGAAGGGGACACGTGTTTCACGCTAAACACATTCAGATATAATGGGAAGAGAAAATGATCTGCTTGTTTGTGTTGGAGTACCTGCGATAACAGCTTAATGTTATTTTAAAGGTGTGATGTGTCACATGTTCCTGTCAGTGAACAATTTAGCATAATAATGCATCATTAGCATAAAAACAATATGATGGGTAGATTTTACTCACCTTCATACTGACCAGTATCTTCATGGCACAAAACAAAACAGTGATTTTCTTCCTGCTCAGAACGATAGTGGCAGGGGGAATGAGCGAAAGTTGGATGGAAAAATACTTTCCAACAGGTGCAACCTGTACAGGAAAGCAAAGTCAAACAGGGACACAGATCAGCATAATCTTTGCAATATAAATCAATTGGGTTTTATGGAAACTATGGTCTTAATTTATTAATATATTAACATAAATGGAGGCTTTAGATAGAGTGGCTGCATATTACAGTGCACTAATATATCACAGATAATTTGACAGCAATGTTTCGGTGCTTGAAAATACTTCATGCTGCACCTTTTAACATGTCTTTCGAGAATCAGTTTACAAAATAAAAACATCGAGAGGCAAAAAATAGAGCAGCAAGAGTCTTCTCTCCCTTTCAAAAATGGCCCCTAACACCCATAATTCCCCTCTCTACCTGCCCACTGCAGTGTGAGTGTCTGTGAGTCTCTCCTCTCCTCGCCCACCCTCTCTCCTGGGTAATTTGTTGTGTAAATACGGTCTACTTACAGCTGACGGGCCCTTTCGGCTGTGGCGCTGGAAATGCAATTACAGGCAGCAAACATCTCCATTGTTATCACTGGAGGGTGCGACGCTCATTTCGGTCCCCTCTGCAACGGGGCCTGTTATTGATCGGTATCAGCTTTGAGGAGGGGATTACTAATGAAGCCATCTTGAAAGCCTTTTGTGCGTTAAAGAGTTTGCACACGTGTGTGTGTGTGCGTGTGCGTGCGTGCGCGCGTGCATGTTTGTAAATGGATGTGTGTATGAGAGACAGCCAGAAGAGATAATGTGTGTTCATAAATGTAGGTGCCACTATGCCATCCTGTTGAGCATGAATTAAGTCTTCCTATTGTAGTGATCTGCTGCCTCTGGTGGTAGTTTGGTTATTTACACCAGCCATCACTTTTTACCCCTGAAAACATCCTCATTTTTTATGTGTTTTCTGATTGTAATATAATCTCAGTGTGCTGTATAATAATGTTATAGCCATGTAGCAATGGCTGCCTGCTGAGGAACCTAATATTTGTGGTGCACTGGTGAATTGGTGTTTTTAAAGAAGCTAGTTGTAGCTGTATGCTTTTCATGTTATATTCCTAAGTTATTGGAACTGGTTTACTGGAGACTTCTTGTAAGCATATTCCAAACCTTAAATCCCTTAAAAACGTCCCCATAACATTAAACGTTAATGGCTAAATAAGCAAAAATCAAAGTTAAAGTTTGGGAAATACATTCTCTGGCATTATTTATTATACATTTAACAGTCAACAGCTGTGCGGGTGTGGTTTGATGAGATTTGATTGATAGTAGCCTGGCAGCAGAAGAGGGACCAAGTGTACGCACATCCAACAAACTCAGGTCAGGTGCACGACACATGGTATACAAATACTTAACTGCAGGGCACAAAGGAGGTCTGCACATTCTAAGTTCCAAATAAATACTTTATTTTTTCTTTAGGCAGGCAATGTTTCGATCACAATGATCTTCCGCAGGCAAGTGTGAAATGAGAGAAAACAGGCATTTCATGTAGAGGCAGTAATCAGCTCAAATCATCAACACCTGCTGGTCAGCAAACAGCAGGGAGAAAAACATAAATAATGAAGACGCCACAAGATGGCAATCAAAATACAGGATGATAGGACAGAACCTGAAAAGCATATGGTGGTCATTTGGTAAAAAAAGTGGTAAAAATGGTGCAGATGACACAGAGGCTTAAATACAGTGCCAACAGCATAAGCAATACCCAACTGTTACATATTGTGTATTGCTAAATTCTGATTGGTGTACAGACATACATGACATCACCCTTTTCCAGCTAAGCCCAGCCCACTTCACACTAGTGAGAAGAACACTGAAAAAAAACCCACAAATGCAGAAGAAGTCTGTTATGTGAAATAACCAAAACCATTCCAACGTTGGCAGAAAATGTCATGTCTGTGTATTGGACCATATTGCTCAGAATAAGAAGTTGATTGAGAAAATGGGTTTCAGAGCCTTTAAAATTCACATTTGTAACGAGAATCTACACAGAAATCCCTGTTTATTTTTTACATTTACCTATCTGTTTGATCCTTCCACAGAGAGCTATAGAAGAATACCCGCTCCCTCACACACAAAATACTACAATATCTGCCTTGACCTCTCTGTACTTTTCCAGCTTTTTTGGGGAATCCTGCTGGTATGAACCTGGTGGAAACACATTATCCTGCAGAGTGAAAACTTCAGGCCGGCACTTTAACACAGTCAGACATTATTCTCATACATGCACAGCATAGTGGCTGTGGTTCGGTGTTCACTCAATTATTAAGTGCCCCAACTTCACATACAGCTTATTTTCCTCCTTGTTCTGAGTCAAGCGGGTCTAATACCATGCTTTTGTGGCAGTCTTTGAAGCAGAATAGGGTTTTTTTTTTAATGTCTCTGTTTGATGTGCGTACAGGCGCCTGTGGACAAATGATTCGCCTCATTCTCTCCTGCCTTTGTTCCTTTGTGTTCATTTCTGCCTTTGCATGAAGTGATTGCACCAAAACTATTTTTGCATATTCATAAAATTCTTTATTTTTTTCTCTTGTCTCTTGTAGAGGATGTTGAAACAATGCAATTATCAGGTGTTAGTTTGGGTTAATAGTGTGCAATCAGTATGGTGTTTGAGGCGTAGCATATCTTGAATCAAGTTGTGTGATTAATTAGTCTCCTTATTCTACACAAGAGAATATCATTTGTTGTTCTTTGAAAGAACTATATAATTTTTTATTTTTTTTTCAAAATATACAAAGCCCACAAATTTAAGATATTTTGTACTGATGATGCACCACAGTTGTCTTGCCAGTGTTCTAAGACTGGATGAGAATTGTCCCTCTGACAATAATTGCATATTTTGTTATCTGTGATGTTGGAATGTGTGAAAAGTTACAAATGTGTGTCTTTTTAAAGTCATTCATCCAGGCACAAATTGTTCAGAAGAGTGAATGGCAATGCTCAAATGAAAATAAAATATAGTTATTAATGGGGTGGAGATGATTGACAGGTAGAAACACGTTGTGGTTTGTGTCATTCCGAGCGCTAATCCTCCAACTCACTTTCAGATACTGCTCATAGCCCTCTGACACCAAACAGGCAAACAAGATAAGTAGATAAAGATGGCTACTACAAAAGTAAAGTCAATGTTCATAGCAGCCAGAGTTGAGAGAGCTGAGCGATAGTGTGCTTTAGAGACAATAAAAAAAGAAGCTACAGTGTATCTTGGTTTATGCTGGGACATAAACAGGTGAAAGCTGTGTAAAGAAACAATAAAAAAAAAAAAAACGCTGTTTGAATTAGAGCTAAACGTGACTGTAGAACCGTTTTGTCTTCTCTGTGAATTATTACAAACAAAACGTGAACACAATAAAAAAAACACATTTTCTGACATGGAGGCGAGGAGTGTTTTACTATTTAATTTGCTGCAGATTGTAAGAACATAGTGACAGATAATAGTGAATGAATAATTGACAGCGCCTCAGCGGCAGGTATAAATCTCCAGAGGTGACTTTGCCCTTTTCACACTTAGACACAATCCAACAGCTCCACTCTCAGGGTGTTTGTCAGCTCAACTTATTCTTATTCTATGTTGTATGAATAAATGTAACCTAAACATAACATCAATTTCTATGTTTGTCATTTGGGCCGGTTGAAGCGTGTCAAAGTTGTTTTGTTCTTTTCCTTAAGGATTCATTATTTTGCATGACTAAATTCCTCACAAAACGTCCATGTACTATATTTACATCAGAGTTACAGCCATTCATGTGTGAAGTTGTTTAGAGGTTTATCTCCACCAGTTTATATATTACAGAGCATGGTCAGGGTCAAAGATAATTGCTTATTTATTCTGGTAACTGTTGATAAACTCTTGACCACTGATTGTATCACGCTGGTAGAAGTTGATGTCCCTTCACTACAGACACTATGGAGCTTCCTGGTTAGACCACTTGATGTCAGTGTTGGCTAGGTGTCCTTTCAGGCATGACTGATAAATCAAATCAAATCACTTTCAGTTCAACTTCTGGAACATTCACACTGTTATATTCAGCTTCATAAAAAGTAAATCTCCACATCGTTTTAGGGGTCCAAGCAGCGCAAGCTGTGATTTCTTCTTCTTCTTCTTTCTTTCTTATTTTTCTCAGCTAAAAGTGTTCATGCAACAAAAAATGTATGACTGAAAGTCACCAAAGTTAGCAGATGGGTTGCAAATTCAACCCACTACTCAAGCACAAAAAATGACACTTGTTGACCCCAAGGTGGCGCTGTAACAATCAAGTTTACGTTTTCGCTATTTTCTCGAAAATGACTTGGCTTAGAGACAAAATTCCCCCGGGTGGCCAAGTCCTTCTTGCCAACAATTTGTCAGTCCATGCATGTGGTATGTTTTCAAGTGCTTGTTGAATTTAATCTGCTTGGACCCCGATCATTGCCACTTGCAGCTATATTTTTCATTTTGAATTTGTTAAACTGATAATGTCCCCTAGACAGCGCCAATAGACATAATAATTAAAGCATACACCAGCAACTACTTGTACGGTTTAAAAGTGGAGGTGTGATTCTGGAGAAAGATTTATATTTGAACTCAACACCCAAATAAATACACCTCTTCCCATGTGCTCCTTCAGAATGTTAGCATGTGCCAGATTTACTGTCCCTCTGCCTTTCTCTTTATACATCCATGGCCTTTCCCCTGTCCTGTACACAAACACCAATGGAACAGTGCACTTTGTTTGTTTCCCATTTACAGAGCCAGGGCTGTGTATGAACCCCTGATTTTTTTTCAGTGCACACACAGAATGGACAGCTAGCGGACCGTGAGGAGATATTCGCTGTATTTGACAAAATATGTAATTTGATTAGAATCGCTGACTCCACCTTTAAAGCATTAGGTCTTGAAAGTAAAAAAAAATCTCCAGGGCTAGATTTGTCAAGTCTGGTAAATTGCATCTCTGTGCTCATCATGTGGTTGAAAACTTTATCAAATATTGTATCTTTTTTTTATTTAAAACGTTGCTCTCGTGAAGGCCGTCTCCTTGAAGAGTTCCGCTTCACTCACTGCTTGTCATTATAAAGGATGCCAAACAAAAAGCCCTTTGTGACTCCTACACCTCAGTGGTCACCTCTCCTGTTAGTGGCAGCTGAAGGATTCTCTTTGAGAGAATGTCTTAGCACTTCAGTAACCATAAAGTGGGAGTATGCTCGGTGGCCTTAGCATAATAGCCTTTGTGAATGTGTGTGGTTTTTGCTGTGAACCGTTTGGCCTCGGACTGCTTCGCTAGGTCCAAATTTCTTTGCTCAGACATAAAGTCATGTGGACCCCTTCGCCTCTGTCATGCAGGGACGCAAACTGCTCCAGACCACATCCTCTCTAACAAGGCCTTGACATAGGGAGCTGAAGGGATGATGTCTTTCTGTAGGCCAACCCGGAAGCTAGCATCACCATGGGTTCCCTCCTCAAAAAGCCTATGGGATTTTTGAATTGCATTTTGGATCATTGCAGAAAATAAGCTACTAAAATAAGATACTTACACATTTTGTCTAGCAAGATAATCTCTCCATATGAACACCACTTTTATGATTTTAAAGTGTAAATGCAATCACCAGAAGTAAAAAGCTAATGTTATGCTATCAACGAACTACACCAACGGTCGCATTTCACGGCCCACGTCACTGTCGGCATTACTAAACTGATGGTGACGTTTAATGTCCTCGACAACCTCTGTGGTCTCATTTAGCCCACACGTAAAAGCTTCAAAATGCACCAGCGGGGTATTTACAGATGTGTTTTATATCGTAGAACAAAACGTTAAAATCTCCAAAGCTTGTGTTAACCACAGACCTGCAGAAAAGAGAAACTAATTTCCGGGATTTGAAACTACAAACTTAGGCGCCATATACAGATGCATTATTAATAATTAAATAACAGAAAGTACTGAAGGCAGTGTGCATGATTATAAGATAACTAGTCACACTGAAACCCAATTATCTCTCTTTTACCCATTGAATAATTTAACTAGACTATTTATAGTAGCCATTTAGTGCTGTATCAGTCAGTAGGCCCTCATTACTGCTGCATTTAATCATGTGTCTCTCTCCTCTGTCCAGATAACCAGGTCCTGCAGTTTGGGAAGCTAGTAAGCACCTCCAACACCTATGAGCCAGTTGTCCCTGGAAACCCCAGGAAGCCTGTCACTGTGACAACAGATCAACCTTTGCTCTGGAGCATGGGCATCCGTAAGAATGGGGAGTGACACAGAAGAGGCAGTATTTAACTAGTCAGAACATGTAACTACTCTGTACAGCTGAGCTATGGTAAACTCTCCAGTCTGATATGTTTAGTACATGAAGTAAAAGAAGAAAGCACCATTACATGTGGCCAAACATCTCACTTAAGTGTTTCTGAGTGCCGTGTGATATAGCGATCAAGACGTGTTTTGCTCTGTTGGAATATATGACAATTCCAAACTTACCAAAGTAGCTGATTACTATTTTTTAGTTTTTACACCATAGTGGCCATTTTTTGTCAAGGATACTGTATTCTTAAGCAGATTTTATGCAACAATATGCTTCTTCACTGTGCAAGGTTAAATTCAAAATTAATCCTATAGAAATGTATTCCTGTTTATGAATATGCACTATATACTGCACATCAAAAACCCAAGCCTTATTCCATACAAGCATCTGGTTCCCTCCATTAAAACAGATTGTGGACTGAGACATCACTATAGCTCAAGTACATATTCCTTAAAGTGTGTGGAGGTGTGTGCTTTGTATCACAGCCTACACTATGTGCCTTTGACAACAGTGCTCCTGCTCCACTGTCAACTTGTAGCTACCATATTAACAATATCTGCTAAGTACTATAGAAAATACTATCCACCCAGCTTCAAATGATGTGTGCCTTTTGATGACAGTTGTACTGTATTTCTGAAAGTCAGAAAACTTAAAGAAAAAACAACATGCTGTAGTGATAGCAATGCTATATGAATTGACAGGACAACGTCTGTGGGTTTCCATTTGTTTTATTTACACATTGAAATATAAATGTTGTGCACAGAATGTAAAAATGCCATCCCTTCAGTCCCCAATCACACCAGCCCAATAACAAGTTTGCACCACCGTCTCCTGTCCTCAGGTATTGTACGTTTGTGTTTTTTCTTGACCAGGATTTAACCACCACTAGATGGAAAAAAATACAAAAACAAGAAAGGCAGTGTAAGTGATCAGAGAAAGCAAAATGGTATATGAACAAAAATATTTTCACTGTAATATTCAGATTGAATGACCAAGCAAAACAATCAATCACTGCTTTAAGAAAGCCACAATACAATTACTGTGTGTATCAGCACCACTTAGATTTAGCATTGTACCACAACTTTCTTCCAAAAACAGACAATCCAACTTCTGCACTTTGTGATATGGGATATTCTGACTATTATGATAACAGCCTACATGAAGTTATTTGAATGTTATATTCTACTGTGCACAAAAATAAAATCATGAAAGCTACCAGTGTGACTGCTGTTTTTCCCCTCGTCTGTTGTGTAGTGATAAAGCATAACTCATAACCAATGATAAATCACTATCATTGCAGTAATGCCTATTAAAGGGATATGCAGACAGTACACCCACTGGCAAAAGTCTGACAGAAGACGTAAAAACGTGTTGGTTTGCATCATCTGCTTGCTTTCTGGTAATTTATGCTAGTAATTGGTCAACAAGAAATATCTTGACACCATCTAACATTGGGTGCCAACTGTAACATAAGATGAACTGTAGTTTGGTCTGTAAAGTATCAGGGGTATAATTAATAATACACAAAAGTCAAGGCTCAATAAATGCTGCCATTTTGGGATCATGGTTTGGTATGTTTGTATTATTATTATTATTATACAAAATTAAGGCACTCCAATGGGGGATCTAAATGATATGAGAGAGATTCATTTTTCAGACCAGTTTTAAACTACAAATACAAAGAATGTGATTATGTGATTTTGTACCACAGCTGGACAGACATTATAATAGTTTTCAGTGAATTCTTGCATACCCAATTTGACTGTTATTTACACATCTTTGCAGTTAATAGATAGAGACAATAACACAATTGATCATAAAAGGGGAGTAGATAGGGCCTTTGTCTGTGAGGAGTCATCACTGATATTGAGATAAATATTTCTCTGGACAGCGCAGGGACACACACAATCTCTAATCAAGACTAACCCCTTTCTGTAATAATGTCATTAACAATAGCAATAACAATCAAGATAGCCAATTGTATGATACAATGACTATGTAAATAAGGTATGCGTTATTACTGCTACTTACACAATGATGTTGTTGATGGGGATGTGAATAAGTTTGACGAAGAAACCAATGAAACCCATGATGGCAAACCCAATCGCTGTGGCCATGGCGATCTTCTGGAATTCTGAAGGAGGGCAATAATAACCAATGTCAAAATACAACAAAAATGAAATAACCTTATTAAAGAAAATTACATATTGCTCTTTGGATCCCAAATCTGTTGTCAGTTGTGTAGCTGGATTGAATTGGTTCGACGCAGCTGCCGACACAACAGAGACTGGGCCAAATGCTACAAGTAACGTTATGAACCTACCTTTTCTGTCGGGTTTTGTGCATCTCTTTACGAGCCGTATGGAGTCTTTGACGAACTGCCGGCTGGGCTCAACAAACTGCATTACCTGATCCATGGCGTTCAAGCTGCAGACAGAATAAAAACAGAAATCAACGTTGAACAAATTAGCTTGGACTGCTTTGAGTGCTGACGTTGACTTTATCAGCCTGAGCCTTTCATGGCTACCACAACGTTATACTTGTTAATATAATGTAGGTTTTCTTTTTTTCATCAAATATTAACCAGTATGTTGAAAGATACGTGCCCTTGTTATCACTGAAAAACATGTTTTCAAGTTAGTTATGTTCATGCTCGCTAGCTAACGTTATCGTAAGAAAAGCTATAAGGTCGGCGTAACGTTAGGTTAACTGGAAATTCAACAAATAAAAGTCCAGAAAACTCACACCATTTAGTGGGCTATATTTATGGAAACATTGAACAATATTTACTAGAATAGCACTTCGCTTACCTGTTTGTGAGGTCGTGTTGGACGAGAATACAGTCAGAAGAGTGAGGGCCACGTAGCTTTCGGGCAGCTTGTTGGAAGAGAAAGGCTGACGTAGACTTTACACGCGCATGCGTATTCTCCTTCTTGTAATGGCGAGTTGCAACGGTCGTGTCTAAAAGGAAACCCTAGATATGCTAGAGTCGCGCGAGATGGGTAAGGTTAGGCATTAAACACGAATGGTATGGGTAGATGGATATGGTTAGGCATTAAACATCGAATGGTATGGTTAGGATTAGGTCGTCGGGAAATTAGTCTTACTAGAGATTGTGCCAATTTTCACCGGTTTTCGCAAATCTAGGGTTACCTCGAGACACGACCAGTTGCAACCGGACAGCGCATGCGTATGATCTTCATCGAGCGGCGAAGTCACGCCCCTTCTGGTTCCGAAAAAAAATATGAATGGAGCATAGTAGAACGGTGAATGGAGAGCAACATCCATGGTGGAGAGACAAATTATTTTTTGATCCCGTTTGAGTTGTGCCATGAATTGCACATACGCTGTTTGTCAATTGAAAAGTTAATTTTACAATTAAAAAAAGTCGCAGTTAGTTGTAAAACTATTGAAGTATAAGACTGAAAAAACGTAATTAGAAAGACTACACACTCAGAAGTCGCCTAGTGACGTCTCTCTGAAGCTGTTTCGTACTGGGATGTAATATGCCATCTGCTCGTTCTTTTTCTTCCTGGCTGATAAAAAAGACCAGGAGTCTCTGGATAAAACACATCGGGTAAGATAATGTTACACATGTGTGCTACGTTAACTAGCTAGCTAGCGGTTAGCAAGTAGCAAGCCAGAGCCATGCCAGAGGAAGCAAGGTGACGTATAATGTCTGAGACGAGAGCTGTGGTTCACAGCGGTTTCACACAAAATAAAACGGTACGGCGACAAACCTACAACAAACTGACACTTTCTTTACTTGCAAAGTTATATTTTAAATTGACAAACGCCATATGTGTAATTCGTGGCACAACTCAAACGGGATCAAAAAAATAATTTGTCTCTCTCCATTCACCACCGTTCATATTTTTTTCTTTTCTTTATTTGAGCTTGAATTATTGTCCACACTGCCACCTACAGGTTAAGAGTTTTTTTTTTCATACAGAGGCAGGCTGCAATTTTGAACCATGGATGTATAATAAAACCATGGATGGTTTAACTCCATTTTACCCATCCAGGTTTATTCCAACTCTTTTTAGTTGGGCTGCAAAATTGAAAAGCACTCGAAAACCTGAATTATTTTCAAGACTTAAAAGATTACAGACGACTGGAATTACTTGAATACACATTTCCACCTCCCCGTTTTCTTTTCCCACAAATTAAGTTCTACTTAATGCAAAGAGCTACCCGCACTATCCTATGTACTGTGCAGTCGTCTGTGTAATCATAGGCCTAATTTAATAATCTAATAATAAGGATAATGACTATACTTGTAATAATTTAATCATATGATACCATGTTTCCTCTTACTGTTCTTATATATATGAAAACATGCATGTTGATGTCATGTATCAGTGCTGTAGGATCAGCACTGATACAGGGGATGCCAATTTAGTAGTATTGAAGTAGCCTATTCTTTTTTGTGGGCTATCTGGTAAAAAAATAAAATAAAATCCAGACTTTCTGTGTGTATTACATGCATATTATGTCATATCGTTGTTTGTGTAAGAGCCACCACTTGAAAAGTTAAAGGGGACTAAAGGGGATTCAGTGTAGTGAAGCAGGTAGGAATGTTACTCTGTTTATTAGAATAAAGTAAGGAGTGTTTTTCAAAATAGAGTAGCTACATTTCTGGAAACATAACAGCTGACTGACTGGATATTGTTGAGTGTGATTATACACTTAAATCATAATACACACATTGCTTTGAGGGAGCTTTGGTCCTAGACTCCTCGTAGCCACGCCTCATGCTCATGCCACATTCCTTTTAGTCTTAAATTCTCCATCATGTGATTTGGATTAAGATGCCATTTCTAAATAGAATTGTGGCATTTGTTCTTGGTCTTTGTTCCACAATACTAGAGTTTATGGTGTAACAAGTCCCACACTTATGGTAATATACTCATGTCCAGCAAAAGACAAGTACATGTGCTGCAGTCCACTGCATTCTATACACTGTTTCCATCCATTATTGGGGCCTTAACCAACTAGCAAAATAGTGAATAATACTAAACAGTACTTTGCTATAGGCAGCAGGATTCCAACATTACTTTTTATTTGTCATTTAGTGAATCAACATTCATATCAAAATTCAGTCTGGGTGGCATGGCTAAGACTTTAAGACCTCCCAAATTTCTCATTATTATTACTACACTAAACTTACTGAATCTCTTTAAACTCACAAAGGCTAAATTTATCCCAGTGTCACATACTGCATCTGAAAAGGTCAACAGCTAAAGGTTAACAGCTCAGAAAATCATAACATTATATAGGCCTACACTCGTATACACATTCATTTTTATGTAAAAGTCACAAACAATATATTTGCCAGTCTAACAGGTTTAATTTTTTACATTATGTACATATTGACACCAGCTAACAGGAAGCAGAATTTAAAACTAGATTACATGATACAAGGCTGTGACAAGGGTGACCAGATGTTCCTGTTTTTGATGGCCTCTCCCCGGCTGGAGTTGTCCCCGAAAATGTCCCCATTTTTTAACTGTGCGTTAAAACAGACCACAAGGTGAAATAATATTTTATGTGGCAAGAATAACCGGGCAGCAGAGCCCATTGGTTGACATCTCAATCACGCTGTGCTTGTTTTGGCCAAAAATTAAAGCTTGTATAATATACAAACTGTGATTTTCTGGCATGGTTTACAAATGTATCAGTTATCCTGCACCATATAGGTCATTACAGTACGATAGTTACCATGGTCAAAATACACCAGAATTGTCTCCCTTTTTCAAAATTTTATAGATAATAACATTGGATATTTTAATGATATATTAACTGCCAAAGTTTAAATGTCACCACTTTTCATTTCAGAAATCTGGTCACCTTATGTTCAATGAAACAGTTCAATGAAAAAAGGAATAATTTTAGACCAATGGTTCATGTTTTACAGATAAATAAATTAACATTCTAATAATGCTACAAAAGCCAAACAGGACCCCATTCATATTTAACTATCAACTACAATACTGTATGTGTGTGCTGATGTACAGTATTTTACTCAAATGCCACTTTGAAAAGGACTTTTGAACAAATTGTTCTCATCAGTGCTGAGAACGATCCCACCACCACACTGAAACTGAATGTTTGTAAGGAGCCATTTTCATCCAAAGCAAGACCATGCTGGCTAACTTGTTTACATGCTAACAAGATAGAACACTGACTAAAAAAAAAACAATTATGCCCACATGGGTTAGTAACAGTAAAAATACAGTTTCATCATGCAATTTTGTTTGATAAATACAATTGGACTAAAACGTCAAATTCGTTAAGATATTTTACAAAATAAAGGAGCTCTTAGTAGAGATCAATGACTTTTGGACTGCACTGTACTTTGAGTCATAAAATACACCTGTTTCACACAGCAACATTAATGCCTCTATAAAAGTGCTCTTTAAAAGATGACACGTAGCATTACAATGTCCTTCACTGCCAGGTGATGCCAAGCATGTTGCAGCTGATGTCCCACAGTTTTTGGGCTACGTCATCATCAGAAGCCGTCCTTGAGCACCTTGCAGGAGCGCAGTCACTGTCAGGGACAGAGAATGACCATTAGTGTGCTTTATTTGTGTGGGTTTTGTATAAGAATAAAACTTGTTAACCCTCAGCTGCATACAGTATACCCGTTTGTTAATCAGCAGGTAGTAATACTGAACAACATGAAATCTGCACTCTTGTATAACCAACTGTAGGTCTGTGTACCTGAAGTACCCTCCAGTCTGGCTGTCCAGGCCTGGCTCCACAGCACAGTAGATGGTGGTCTGTGCTCCCTCCAGTGTCGTCTTGGTGAAAATCCTGAAGATCTTCACTGCCACCTGGATACACTGGTGCTGGTGCCTCCACAGGTCAGACTGCACCACCCCCGGGTGCAGAGAGAACACACTCACCCCTGTACCTGTAACACATATAGAGACACCTACACAGTCACCTACACATATATTCATGTTAACACATGCAAACAAGTGTGTCCATGTTATAACCATTTGCATACTTTGCTATGATTTTGCATACAATTTACACATTTCTGTGCTTCTTTGCTTCTTTTTCAAACAGCAGACGTATCAATGACTGAGTAAAATGAAAATTAGAATAGCCATATTAGCCACAGTATTTGCATTTTATTTTCAATCCTAATGGACTGAGTTTTGAGAGCTATACTCCAGATTTAGGGAATCAACCATTAGACTGTAGGGTTGTCATATTAAAGTAATCTCTTTCAGTTCTTGGCCATGAAGCAAATAAAAGAACTATGGTTAGAGACAACAAAATGGCTCATTTCCAGTGAAAGTCTGATATGTAATTTCTGCACTTCCCTAAAATGAGACAATTAGAATGAACACTTGTATAAGCTGTCCAGTGTGCAAGTGATAGTGAGTTAGGACTTGCTTACGTCAGAATGTTGTTTTGTGAAACTGAATACAATGCTGCCTTTCTGATTCATCTCTCAGCAACCACGGCAAAGGCTCTACCACTCTCCACCCACAATGAAATTATTTATATCCCCTTAGAAGTGAGCCATCAAGCCTCCAAGCCCAGACAAAGACTATCCTTAGTCTCTCAGCAAGACCTTCCAAAAAGTTTCACAAATTCCCAAATTTGTGAATCAAATTTAAAACCAAATGTGTAATTAAGTTATTTCTTCTTTCTTCTATCCCTTGTGACGTGTGCTTCGGCATGGACCATATCACCTCACCTTGTAACCGTTTGGCAAGTGATCGTGCAAACAGGATGTTAGCCAGCTTGCTCTGCCCATAGGCCTTCATGGTATCGTAACTTCTCTCGCTGTTGATGTCATCCAGTCGAAGCCCGGTCCAGGTGTGGGCCACCGATGCCACAACAACAATCCGGGCAGGAGCTGAACTCTTGATGAGGTCCAGCAGCAGGTAAGTCAACAGGAAATGACCTGAAGAAAGTCACAAGACACATACTTTCAGCTTATTGTTTCACGCTACCCAAACAAACTACACCGGAAGGAGATGGTACTGGACCCGAGGTCAGTGCGGGATCACAGTCCAGTGATGAACCAATTAATCAGGTCTGCTCCTATAAATACCTTGGCGTTCACTTAGACAACACTTTTAGCTGGAAGGCCCATGTGGAAAACTTGTGTTCTCATCTGCAGCAGAGACTATACATTTTACGTAGACTCAGGGTGTTTGGGGTGGATCAGAGGATAATGTTTTTATTCTATCAGACCTTATTAGAGAACATTGTCAGGTATGGGATGTCAGCATGGTACGGCAGTCTCTCTGTGCAGTTAAAATCGAAGCTTGCTCATCTGGTACAGACTTGCCGTGAAGGTTGTGGGGAGGAAGGAACAGCAGTCCCTCCAGTCAGTTTATGAGCAGCCTGTTCTCAGGCAAGCACAGAGAATATTGTCGGACCCGTCTCACAACCTCCACACTGAGTACGAGCTCTTACCCTCTGGCAGGAGACATAGAGTTCCCAAATGTAAACTCAACCGTTTTAAGAATTCATTTGTGCCTATTTCAGTTGAAATGTTAAATAATGTTGCTTGAGGCTGCAGGGATTGTGCAATAGCTTCATGGTGGTCCTACTACTGGTTTTTGTATATGTGCAATATGGGTAATGTGCAATATGTGTAATCTATGGTTGTAATGTGCTTCAGTATACTGTTGTGCTGCAGTATGTGCTGTTGTGTTTTGTTACAGTGTGCTGTTTTTGTCCATGTGTTGGTTGCTACTATGGAGGCAGCTATATGTATGCAGCATT
>JAOVVB010160685.1:0-11628 GCA_028570985.1 Heterobranchus longifilis | reverse complement strand
AATTTTCATATTGTCCCACGCTATTTATAACCCTATCTAACTGTGCATGTGTAACAGGTAAGGAACAAACGCTCCAGCTCTGCATTTGTCCAAAGATTTTGCTCTGTTTTTCCTTGAAGAAAACTACTACTTAGATGGAGGGAAAGCCATGAAAGTCGACTCTCAGGCAACGTTTTAGCGCTGCCTGCTGTGGATGCATCTTTGAGGTATTGGTACAATGTGGCCAGTTCTCTGTTGGTGTCTCTTGATCACCTGTTAAAGCCTCTATGACCCACTAGGGGGCGGTAAGCCCCTACTGCTGCCATATGACCTGCAAAGCAGACACCGCCAAAGCACAGGTGACAGACCACATGACAGGTGGAGAAATGAGAACACATTAAAAAAATAAAAAATATAAATACTTTTCTGGGTGTTAGTACACAAACAACATTTTCACGAGAGCATCGGTTTCTGTTAGCTTGTAATGAAAAAAAAAAAAGAAGGTTGACAGACCACATGACGTGGCAAAATGAGGACACACACACACACATAGATATATATATGTATATATATATAGATATATATATGTATATATATATATATATATATATATATATAAAAACTGTTCTGGGTGTTAGTATACAAACAACATTTTCACGAGAGCATCGGTTTCTCTTAGCTTGTAATGAAAAAAAAAGAAAAGTTAAAAGCTAACAATCGACACTCCTTTTCTTCTCACTTATAAAATCCATCATATGTATAATCAAAAGAAGTCATACAGTACGTAAACATACAAACAGAAATGTTGTTTCCTGTTGGAAAGGTAAACATTAAGGGTGCTCTGAGTTTTGGGGCCGATCACCGATTGGTGGAAGCAGCATCAGCCGATACAGATCCAGATACCGATCACAGGGTCTATTATTTATCGTGTAGCTTTATTTATTTGTGTAACTATTCTTAACAACATTCTATATTAGGTATTAAAATTAAGAGATGAGAAAGTTCATGAATTGCCAACTGTTTTATTTATTGGCAGGCAACATGTGCAACATATTCCACTCTACTATATAATTTCACAACAATGTGTTGTGTACATTTAGCTTTTATTCAATTTTTTTTGTATGTTACAAATTAGTATTATTTTAATCCACAGAAAAGCTGTATTTGTTAAACTCTAAGCTGCTCCCAATAACCTGTAAGTGTAAGCTGATACGGTTGTGTCTCTAATAGAGAGAGAGAGTGGAATATGCCTACTATATGTTGTCACAAATATCGATTCGTTTTCAAAACTCATTTGCCTGCTCTGTAACGGACACGCACGCATGCGTGCACAGGCACACGCTAGCTAACAGCGGAGTCGTGCTTCCAATTCACAAAGCCTCGCCTCCAACATGGCGAATAAACTACATTTATTACGTGTACGATAAACGCATCACTAATGGAGGTGGAGGAGTAGCTAAACATTTGACACACAGAGCGAGACAGCAGGAGAGTGAGAGGGGAAGCCATCGCTAACAGCTAAAATAAACTACAGTAACGCTCGCAAGCAGAGCTGAATAACGCGTAAACAACAGTGGGATTAGTGAGAAAGTAGGTGTGTGTTTAGTGTGTGTGTGTTTTACGATGAGTTAACAAGATAATTAAGGTAACTTTGTTCGATGAGGTGCGTGGTTGAATTTTTCTGTTTAATAAGGAAGAAAAGTGTAAGAATACATTCGACTTTGACAGTTAGTGAGTTTAATTTATTTATTATGGAATCCTTTTCGGGAAGAGCTGAGCAGCACGTTCTGTCATCCTATCCACACCGTTAATAAATAAATAAATAAATAAATAAAATAAAAAAAGATCTTGGTATGTCTGGGGAGTTGAGACAGCAGCTGGATAACCAGACTTCAGCAGCTGACTGACACCAGAAATCCACTCGACCAAAATAGTTTTCATGTCGGGTCCATGAGAAGAAACTGTTTACTCATCCAGCAGAAGGAGTCAACATGGTGCTTGAGCAGAACTAGTGTAGGTTTAAATGTAAAGCGGGTAATTTGCTGCTGTAATAGAAGAATATCACAAAATTAACTGGGCTGAGATACAGCAGCAAAAAAACGTCGCTACCAGTAATCAAATCAGAAGCGCTGGAGAACCGGACATATCGTCATCTGATCTTCCTTTTTGAAGACCACCAATCCCATTATTTTCATTACGATCGGCGACCGATCAATCGGAGCACCCTCAGTGAACATTTCCACTGACCTGTTCTCTGAACACGCTCCTCTGTCCCGTGACCGTTGTTGTTCTGCACTCTCATTGGTGGAACCACCATTGTCCTGATGCCGCGGGGACTCCTGCCCTGCACTGCAGGGGAAGGCAGTGGTGCTACCATGGCAGCCAAAGGCGGCCGGTTGTTGTGGTTACTGTTGTCGAGGTAACGGTAGGGACTGTTGCCGCGCGGGGAGGTTGACGTGTCGGACGCGGGGGAGCCTTCCACCGTGTCACAGCCGCTCTCGTGGCCGTCGTCCTCGGACATGCTGAATACAGAGGAGGAATAACATTTAGGTGAGCGTGTCTCTCTTTGTAAAACTTCACTTACTTACTCGGACATTAAGGACGCAAACGGCTACCTGTTGGGTCTCTTGCATGGTGAGACGGAGGGGCTGGACTGAAGTGAGTTGGAGGCAAAAGAGCTGGTGCTGAGGCTGCTGTCGGGGCTGCTGAGGGAGCACACTCTCTCCATAGACACGCTGGTGTTTCTGCATGCCTCACACACACACTCCTCTTTACACCTGCAGAGATCAAAATCAAGGTTAGCATTTCTGAGGCAGCGTTTACGTTATCCGGTGATTACCATTTCTTTTTACTTGTAAAATCTGTTGAAATCCGACATATTTAAATCTCTTTAAATTTAAATGCGACCATGTGGTCTTAGTGTGGTGCATATTATGGTTATATCATATTTGATACCGTGCAGCCTATCTTTTTAAAAAATTATTTCAGGCACCGTTTAGTGCTGAAAAAACAAGCAAGCAATAGTTTCAAAACTACACGTCCCCGTCTGCTGTTATTTAGCGGCCGCAATTGTAACAATTACTTCCTCGGCAGCGTACACACTCGCACGGAAATGACAGCTAATCTTTTTCACTTAGAACTAAGCCAAAAAGGAAACACCAGACAGATTCTGTTGAAGCGGCAGAGGTACTTTTCGCAGGGCAGAAATGTGTAACGCATTTAATTTCCTGTAAATTCTTCACAATTAAAGTGCCTCGTTATTTTGTTAATTTAAAAGCTTTTATTGCGACGCAACAAAATCAGGAAATGTTAGCGCTTCCTCAGCACACTTGACCAAGGCACTTACAGAAGTTCTACAACTAAAAGCGAAAATTAAACAGTAAAAAGAGCAGATATCTGAAAGAAAAAGCAGCTACGCAGGAGACTTCAAACTAGGGATTCAGTTAAATGCTACAAAAGTACTGAGAGATGCCTTTTTCTCTAATAATACAAATAAATTAAAATTGCTCTGAATTAATTATTTTCTTTTAAAAATAGCCTGTATTTTTTAAGCAGCAGTTAGAATGAAAAAGAACCGATAAGAATATCGATAAAGTACCGAACCGATAAGGAATATCGATAAATTCTTAACGATACCAATCCCTAGCAATGCTACTCACTCGCTCAGACGGCACCTCGGCGGGTGTTCGTCCTCTTCGTCCTCTCCGTCAGTCAGCTCGCTGCGGATGCTGATCACGCTGGGCGCAGGGCTCGGCGTGTCACCCATCAGAACTGCCACATCTCGCTGTTGACTGGACAGGTCCCGCTGGCCGTTACCATTCGGCACCACCTCTTTGAAGCAGCTCACTTCCTCCTCCGCATCGTTTTCCTCTTCCTCTGGGTGTCTAACTCCCGGCTGCCTGGTCTCCACCAGAGGCACCTCCCTCTGAGGCTGCTCTCTCCGTGCCACTGCCTGTCCAACAACATTGGCCATCTTTGGGGTCCGACACGCCGATATGTGGATGTTGCCGGGATGGGACAGGTTCCTTTTAACGCAGCGGTTGCTGTATTAGATGTCAATAAAATGGCAAAAGCAGTTTAACTTCAGTAAGGAGGAGAATCTCACCTGTTGTGACTGTGTCTGTTCCTTTTGTTAGCAGGCTGCGGCCACACAACGTGAGCGATGCCAATGTTGATTGGCTGGTGGGCAGAGAGGGCTGGCATCTGATTGGTCAGTAAAGGCTGTTGCATCACTGAGGTGTAGTGGCTGCGGAGACACAAGTTCCTGTTAAAAGGTATGAAACGAAAAAACTAAGAAGAGGTGCAAGTGTGTGTGTGTGTGTGTGTGTGTGTGTGTGTGTGTGTGTGTGGGGTCTAGGATCACCACTGGTAATTTGTTATGAGTGTTTCTGTCTCTTCCTCTCGCCGTGCGCACACAGGCAGAGTGAGTTGATGATGGGAATCAGCGTCCCCAGGTCATTTTGTCATCAGCCTCTCGTAATGTAGGCCTAAGCACATGTGAAGCTCGACAAAAAGGTCTTTGTAAAAGAACTAAATGCAGTTCCGTCTGTGTGTGTGTGTGTGTGTGTGTGTGTGTGTGTGTGTGTGTAGGTCCATATGTCTGCGTGCAGTGGGTCTGATGGTCAGCGCTGTGCACAGCAGGAAGAGGAGAGGAGAAATGGCAACGCATAGACCTACAAGTCCAGGGAAGCTGTCGATGTCAATGTAACGCTGCCGGACACACATCAGCCTCCAGAGTTTAGAGAGGAGGAATCAATCTAAATATTAAATGATTGGTCCAACTACCAGGAGGTGATGTTTTTTTACTCCCTGAGGGACATGACCCAGAGCAGTGTCTGTCTCTGTCTGTCTGAGGTCAGTTGTTGTAGTGGATTTGAATTCCCTCTGGCAAACAGTTAAGTGGTATATACTGTATGTCTTGGGCTTTTATTGTGAAAGGTAAGAACGGAAGAAGTGGATCTACTGTGCGCTGCCTTTAGATTGAAAGGAATCATCAAGTTTGCCGTCCAGGTTCGGACCATAGACTGTAAAAAGGAGCCTCCGTGTTGTTATTTTATAATCCTCATCAGTAAATTTCACAACATGATTGGTTGATAACTTTATTCGCAGAGCGAAAGCTCAGAAAATCAACCTTGTTCTCCAGCGATTTTTCAGTGTAATATTCGCCTTCTGTGTGCAAGTATTCATAAGTAAAACAACAGTCATAAAAATATACTGACGTGCCAATTAATCGCACGAAAAAAATACACTGCTGGTCTGTAAAGGCCTTATGTCTTAAAACAGGGAATTTCCCAGAGTTTGGGTGACTCACCCCCAGTCGCTGATTCTCTGCGGGCCGGCTGTGGTGTCGTTGGTAAGGGAGGACGGGGGTGGTGGAGGGGGGTGAGAGGGGGGAGGACCCACCGGAGTCATCTGCTGCCAGGCTGCTGGGAGGAGGATCTGCTGCCCTCGGCTAGACCAGGCCTGCTTCAGGGACAGAACAGGAAAATACCATCATCAGGGCCCAGAATTTCAAAACATTTTTATCTAGATCACAATTATCCAGATTTTGTAATCCCTTTTTTTTTTGCTATCCCAGATAAAATTGATCTTGTAGGTTTTGTCCTGGTTTTTCAGATCGGATCATTCTGATCCAGACAGCACAAAGTCGGGATTACAGAATCTAGATGTGCAGTCTTTGGATAGGCGTCCATCTCATGTTGGGAATTGTAAATCACTTTGCATATTATTCATATTCACTTATCTGCATTAGTACAGAACACAGGCCAGAATTGCAGAATTTGCTGGGGCTGGTTATATCTCTCTCGTCTATCGCTGCATCACGAGGCTTTTAAATGGCTTTTGAATGGCCTTGATATTTTGCGAAGTACCCGTATGCTCAGATTCTTCTTCTTCTCTGGTGTTTGATGTGTCGTTGACGTCGCCTTTATCGCCCCCTAGTGGCCCGGTGAGCGTTTGGAGTCGTTTATGCGTTCTAATGTGGATGGAGATATTTATCAAAGCGGAGGTCGTGTGGATGGAAATATCAGTTTATAAAAAATATCCAGATGCATGTAGACAGGGGCTACAACTTTTGAAATACTGGACCCTGTTGATCCCCACAGATGTGATCTGGATCAACTCCCCTGTGATGTCAGGGGTCAGACAGTGACGAAGAGACACAAGCTACAGACCACGTTTGGGTCCGTGTCTTACCTGAGCAATGACACCAGGTCTCACTGGTAAGGGCTGTATGGGAGGGGCCTGAGTTACCATGGGAACAGAATAGCCTGCTGGTTGATTAAGGTTACCTTTATAAAAAAAAGAAAAGAAAAGAAAAAGCATAAAACAAACCATCTGTCATTCGTGCAGCTCAAAAAGTAATAGCATCTTGGTGAAGCTATAGCACTACTTCTTTACAGTTTCACACTTTATACTGGAAAATATTGAGTAATGTCTTCAAAATCCTTCTCCTAACACTATACACATTTTAAATACGGAGTCTGTGAAATAAAATTCCTTAAATACCTAAAGAAGAGTGTTGTGTAATCACTGTAAGCAGCGTGCAGTCTACGTACCTTGCATGGTGGGAGGACAAAGAAGAAGGGCAGGTGGGAAGGAGTCAGTGCACCCAAACTGACCGTTCCCAGTTGTCAGAGCTATCCCAGGATGCAACACTGAGGGAGCAGTCTGGTTCATAGCCTGCATTAGAAAAGAGTACAGAGAGACAGCGGCAGAGAAGACAGCAGAGAGACAGAAACAGAGATGACGTGGCAGGCACAGAAGAGAGTGTAGTGAAGAAAGGGAAAATGTGAAAAGAATAATCAGAAGAGACAAAATGAAAATACAGACATGGAAAGAAGATTAGAGATAATACTTGAGCACAACGACAGTGTTACACGGAGATCAATATTCCGAAATGATATGTTGTCCTAAAGAATTAGCTCATCGGTACAGAACAGGGTTCTTATAGTAAACTAAAAGTAAAATAAGCAGTACAACAACAGATGTAGTAAACTTAAACTAAATAAAAACTATATCCTTTATGAAAAACAAACTAAAACTAACACTAGCAATAAGTGTGAAAATGCTCTCTCATCTGCATGCTAAATGACCTCTGATACAGCCACTGGATGGTGTGCAGCCTGTTATTTACCAGATCCAGATGCGGCTCGGTAGACGATGACAGGCATTTAAAAATGGCACTTCATATCAAAAAGGTTGCCAACCCCTGGTTTAAATTGACTAATAGTTGATAGATTAGTGGGTTAGGTTAGTGGCAGCTGCAGTATCTCACCTGAGTGTGGACTGGTATGTTGCTGTAGCCTAGAGGGAGGCCAGAGGGGGCAGTGGGGGCTACAGGGGGTCTTGAGAAATGAATGGTGTTCTGATTCAGAGCGTCGAAAACGGCATTGGTGGGCCGACTGTGACACATGTCCATGATACGGAAAGATGACTGCACACTGGAGAGAATAAGAGGAGACGTCGTGAGGTGAGGAGGAAAATGTTTACACGGACCCTTATATTCTGATTATAATCAGTTTAAAAGCCCAAACAGAATAAAAATGCTCCATATAAACACCTCAATCAGAATAAACAGGCCCAAACCGAACAGAGTTTCAATCGGTTGCAGAGGGGCAGTTTAAACCTTCAATCAAAAGAAAGAATATACCATGTAAACGATGAAGTGATTACTTTCTGGCTGCGTTCTTTCTGCGCATGCCTGCATCCCTCCGTCCCGACGTAAATGTGAGGGGAGAGCTTTTCCTGCTACAGCTTTCTGACCGCACTCAGTCAGAAAGAACAGGGGAGACACGTTTCTTTGTCTGCAGGACCGGAGTCGCTACCAATTCAGTACCGATTCACGCTAAATCAAACACTGCACCATGCATGTACACACTTCGAAAAAAATGGCGGCTTCCAAGCTGAACGAGACCTCCACAGAAAGTTTGTTTTTGATAAACTCTTAAAAACCGCACGACACACAGCCGCTCAGATTAAATGCGACGGCACATGTAAACATCCGGCCCGTATTAGATCGCATCGCAATGTCAACAGTTAAAGATTTCAATCAGAATGAAAAAAAAAAAAAAAAAAGTGTCCATGTGACCACAGCTAATGCGTTTCAAAACAAATAAGTTCATGCAAGCCAACACATTTTAATGTCAGTTGCAGCAGCCTTACTGGTTACTGTGTGGGTAGTCCAGCAGATGAGTCATAGTGAGGAAGGGGTGATTGAGGACGCTGGAGGGAACAGTCCTGTCCTCGGCATCGATCAGCAGCATGCTCTTCAGCAGAGACACAAACCCACTCCTGTCGGCCTTCTCTGCTTGCATGTCGCTGTTGTCAGGACTCAGCACCAAGTTCACCTGATAGATGGAAGACACAGAGAGAAAACACGGCAGCTCATATCACAATTCATGAGGAAACACAGGAGAACAGATCAGCTGATATGATTGTTTTGCAGCCGCGCAACCAGGTTCAATGGGCCTCATGCATGAATCATGTGTACGCACAGATTTGATCTTAAATTGTGTGTGAAGAATTTATGAACCTTTCTGGCATTCAACACTTGCATACTTCCCACTTGTTCTTAGGTAAGCCAATACACTTGCATTTTGTACCGCAGCGGCACCGCACTGCCCACATTAAATGAATGAGAGGATTGCAACATCTGTTGCTGTGAATCCAGCCTAATAGTACACCTGGCAGGAGACACTTTTAAAAAACATTTCACAGAGAGTTCTTTCTTTTGCACATACAGCATTAATTGCACTGATAATCTCTTGCCACACTTTGTGCTTTTCTGGACCGGTGACCCCACTGCTCACACTTGAAAAGATTATTTTCTTCATGAAACTTCATTAAGTAAAGTTTCTATCTCTGCAGAACAAAGGTTAGTTTTTTTTCTTTTTGCTGCACTTGGCATTTCCTTTCCTTTTTCTTCCTTTACTTCTTTTGTCTGAATTTAATGTTACCTGCACCATGTCAGTGGCTTGCACATGGCACTTAATTCTGCTGCCCATATATGGGTTTATTGGGCTGTTTCCTTATGATAATTGAAAATTGCCTGACACATGCATTCAGTTTAAGATCACATGCAATTCATCAAGAACTAGAGGTCTTCATGGGTCGACCTGGATCATAGGACCCAACCCGGGACCCGTACTGGGTCAGACCAACAGTTTATACAGTCACTCGGGTCTGGGCCAGGTCCCGTTCTATTACCACAGGTCCTGGGTCTGTTTAATTATGTGTAATACGCGAATGGATCCGAAAAGACCAGGCCGTCATCAGACAGCGCTGATCATAATGTAACTAAGTGCTGAGTATGTTTATGGCCACTGCAATGTAAATCTGTGGCCACAAGGTGATACAATTGACCTGTGTGAGCAAGTGTCCCTGCTCAGGAGTTCAAGGGTCAGAGAGCAGACATCAGACAGGTAATGAGACATGCTAACGTTAGCAGTCGTGGCAAGGAGCAATCGTTATTATAGCTCAAAAGAGCAAACAGTTATCTTTATTATGCTAGATACAACAAAACTGCAAAGCTGATTCTAAATGTGCGTTTGTCATCCGTCACTGTGACAGCAAGTGGACTTTTAAAATGAAATAACGAGTGGATTTATAGTTCAAAAGAGCAAACAGTCGAAGACTGACTTCTTAAAAAGAAAGTTGCAATGTTTCGTGAAAAAAGTCGTAATGTTTCGAGAAAAGTCACAACAAAGCAAAATGTATAGTAAAGTGATTCCAGTGTGTTTTAGTGCCGTTTTTTGTTTTAAGCATGTTTTGTTTTAGTTTTAAGCATACTTCGTTGATTATCAAGATAATATTGTAAATCGCAATTATTTTTGGCCAGGATAATCGTGAAATTTTCATACCGTCCCATATACTTGGCTGTCAGCGCAACTTTCATTAACCCCATAGAGGATTTTCTTATTTTCCTCTTACTGCTTTGTGCATATAAGAGAAAATAAGAAAACATTCAGCATGTGTTTTGGATTACTCATTTGGTTGGACTCACGTGTGCAATATCATCCAGACAGCTGAAGATGTACTTTCTGGCCTCTTTGGATTTAAGTCCCGTCTCTTTCTCATGCTCTTCTGTTGTCTGGGGGAGGAATGGAAATATTTAACAAAACAAAAGAAAAAATCTCCAGTATGTATAAACACGTTTTTGCATCTCTGTGTGTTGAACACTAGCGCTGGATTGGGCATGTTTAAATGATAAGGCATGAAAGTATTACATAAAATATACATGCAAGCTAGATGGTGTAAGAGTGTATCTGCACCCTTCCTGGTAACCAATGTTTCGACAAGGTGGAATGCTGTCACCTGTTCTCGTCAACTTATATATGCATGATCTTTCCAAAAAGTTAAAAGAATTTAAGACTGGATGCATGGTGGTGGGGAGAAAGTCTTATTAATCATCTGATGTATGCTGATGATTTATCAGTGCTGGCTTGCAGCAGCTGCTCAAAGTCTGCTCAAGTTATGGTGTACGGTACGACATTAAAGTTAACTTTAAGTGAGAGTTAGTGTTATGATTTCTAAAACCAAAGAGGATCAGAAGCTATATTAAATATAATATTTATGGCAGATCAAACGCTAAAGGTGGTGAGCAAGGTAAGGTATTTGGGTCAAATCATCAACGATCTGTGTGATGACGATGTGCAGCATCAGTGTTGCAAACTATATGCACAAGCCAATATGCTTGCACGAAAATGTCATATGTGTACAGATAATGTTAAAACTCCTCTTTTTTAGAGCCTCCTGTCCTCCACTCTGCACTGCCCACTTGTGGTGCAGTTATAGTGGAGCAAAACTGAAAAAGCTTCAGGTGACATTTAATGATGCATTCAGAATCTTGTTACAGCTCCCAAAGATGGACAAGTGCAAGTCATATGTTTGTGACGAGTAATGGTCCCAACTTTCATGCTGTGTTGAGGAATTTTATGTATAAATGTTTAGAGCTGTTGTTGTCTTTATATTGTATTGCATTTATTGTATTATTTTTATATTGATATGAGCCTACGTGTCTGAAATGAAGTCAAACTGATCGTCAATGGGAGCAATCCATGTGTTTCCATGTAAATCTGTGTGAGTGTTAGGCAGTTGGGTTTTGCAGGGAAGTACATGGACAGATAAACATTTGGCTCACATTCATTTAAAATATATTTAGAGTCAGCAGGTAGTCTAAACACAGTTTCACATTTCCCAGAGCTTTCCTCAGGGCACGCTGGCTTTGTCCTGTTTTGAAAAGCGTATGCTTTTGTTTCCTGTACTGCCACTTAATACTTCCTCACTGCAAGGACTTTGGCTTGATTTTCCAATTAATATCTCCTGCTTTTTCACAAATCTGACCTTCGCAGTTAATCCGCATGCATCTGTGTCACCACCACTACGGGAATCAGTTGACAAGAGGATGTATACTTTGCAGGTCTATAACATGCATGTTATGTGTGTGTATAATTGTGCAATTTGTGCGCAGGTACTTTTAGTCTCCAGGAGGCGTAAGGAGAGTTGGACTCTTTGGAGAAGAAACGGGAGGTCTTGGTCCCCTTGTTGAGCAGCTGCTCGGCAGGCAGGCCCTGAGTCTGAGAGATGTACCGGATCTGAGAGAGAGAGAGACCAAATACAGGCTCAATTACATATATCGACACTCGCTAC
>JAOVVB010160674.1:0-11628 GCA_028570985.1 Heterobranchus longifilis | reverse complement strand
GCTTCGAAATGCACCAGCAGGGTATTTACCGACGTATTTTATGTCGCAGAAAAAAACGTTAAAATCTCTGAAGCTTGTCTTAACCACAGACCTTATTTCAGACGTCTAAAAAAAAAAAACACATTCAAAAACCCATTGACTTCAAGACGAGAGAACCGGAAGTGCAGAAATGCTAACTCATTTCCGCGTTTTGGAACTACAATCTTAGGCGCCCTATTTTAAATGTGTGTCTCCCCTACGCCCTTGGTGTTCAGGTTGGTTCAGTGGAAGAACAGTGAGAAATAATCACAAGTGTTGGAATTTCAAGTAGACGTGCTATGGTGCTCTGCAACCCGGGCCATTCCTTGTTAAGCTACTTGAGATACCGCTGAGAAGCAGAGTGGAGTCAACCAGGTTCACTGCGGGCTCTATTCTCTGGCTATAAAAGGCTCAGCAATCCTTGTATGTGGAGGAGAGAGGGAGCAAGAGAGAGGCAGAGAAAGAGGAAAATGAGAGATTTGTTTGGTTGGTTGATCACAGGCTGCCTCTTGGAGTAAATGTCCTCAAAAGATTAAAAGTAGCCTGGTTCACTATCAGAGACTGAAGACCCTCCATGGTAAATTTAGTACTCCAAAAGCTTTTTTCTTCATCACGAGATCTAAGTGGAACTGTGTTTCTCCAAATAACAGCACTTCAGACTATTCTTACACAAGCTCCTTTTTATTCTGTGGTTTGTGACTGAATTAGGGAAGAACAAAACTGACAGTAGCAGGATTATCAACTCCAATAATAACAAACTACTTTTAACTGTGTGAAAATCTTCTTGTGCTCCCCCAGAACTATATATTCTTTGATATACTTGCAGCTGCTTTCTGATAGCAAAATATCTAATCTAGTCATTTCTCTTTCTAGGTCATGAAAGCATGCCAGGGAGCGTGCACAGATTCTGTGAAACATGATGAAAGGGAAAAAAAAAGGAGTAACACAAGATCATAGACTCAGAATGACCAATTTGGTTATAGCTACTGAAATATCTCAGCAACTGTTAGATGGGTTGCCATGAAATTTTGTACAGATATTCGTGGTTCCCAAAAGATCAATCCCACCGATTTTGGTAATCCCTGACTTTACCTCTACGCCACCACGAGGTTCGTATTTGTGGTTTTGAAATGCCTCAACAACTATTTGATGGGTAGGATTAATTGTGATGACTTTGATGGTCTACTGATCTTTCTCCTCGCGTCATCACCAAGTCACAATACTTTACTAATTTGTGTGGAATGCTGATTAGCAAATGTTAGCATGCTGACATAGGGCTGGGCAATATATCGATATTATATTGATGTGATATCGATATTGTGATATGAGACTAGATTATCATCTTAGATTTTGAACATTGTAAGTGTTGTCCTTTCCTGGTTTTAAAGGCTGCATTACAGTAAAGTGATGTAATTTTCTGAACTTACCAGACTGTTCTATTGAGCAGACAGTCATGAAACAAGCACCAAAAGTCAGTGTGGACTCTCAACATCTCTTCTTCTCTGAATACTAACCTTTGCCATCAGGAAGAAGACACAAAGTGCAAATCAAACCGCTTGAAGCTATCGTTTGTTCCAGCCTCCATCAAACTGCTGAACTCTAATGCTAAATCTTAGAAAGCAATAGAAAAATGTACAATTAATACACAATCACTTAGCACTTTTGCACTTTCATTTGTACAGGTTCTCTTTTTTTAGTTGCCGTGTTGTCAATGTCAAACGTCTCTTATGTTTTAAGATGTCGTCATGTTGTTTTTGTGATGTTCTTTTATGTAAAGCAACAGACTGTAGCACTATGCCCAAGACACATTTCCCCTCTGGGGCAATAACGTTTACTTTACTCTATTATTATTTGCCTTTACCCACTTAGTCATTAGATCCACATTACTGCAGGATTATTTATCAAAACTCTCATTTGGTGTCGGACTGGCCTCACTGGCATTCAAACAGATTTCCAATCGACTAAAAACTTGTAGATCCAGTTACAACTGTTTATCTCATACAGTATGAGGCAGGTTTAAGACGATGACTGACAGAGGACCGTCATAGTTACAGAATGTCTGTCCAGTGCAACGCACCAGGCACGAAGCTCAGAGCAAACTGTCAAACTAGGCGGTGTTGATCAAATTCGAATCAAGATTCTGTTACTGTATTGCCTATTTCTTGCCTAAAATGTTTTCAGAAACACATTTTAGTGCACTTTGTAGCAGTAAAGTTTCTGACCAGGTCGCCATTGTTTTTTCCTGTTTCAAAACAGACCAAGCACCATCAACCTGCATATGCCTCTCAGCACGTTGCTCTGATTGGTTGTAGGTCACGTTTCGTTGACCCGCGGTATGTTTGTCTTTCGCCCAGTGTTCGAGTCTGTGTGTATCATGCAAGCGTCACATGTATTTAAAACGGAAGTAGGAGTTTTAATGCAATCCCCATGTTTTTTTTACGAACATACCAAGTCGCTTTGTTGCCTAAACCTACCGAATTAGTTGCGTTTCAAAATGTTAATCGCAACGTTAATGTGTGGCACGTGTATTTAAAATGGAGCATGGAACACGTATTATATCTACAAACTGGAACACATATTATATCTACGAACTGTTGTGCATAAATTTTCGTGTTCATTATACGACCCGCTTATGAGAATGTGTTGTCTGTTTATAACGCCCCTTGGAAATCGAAAATCAATTGAGAGGTACCAGACTAATTAGAATTTGGCGTATTATTCTGGCGATGCCAGGCTAAAGAGCACCAATAGTCAAATCTACAATATTGTCGCAATATCGATATTGAGGTATTTGGACAAAAATACTGTGATTTGATTCTCCAAATCGCCCAGCCCTATGCTAACATGCTAAAGTAAGATGGTAAGATGCTCATTAGCATTTAGCTCAAAGCACTGCAGACTAAGTGCAGCCCTATTGTGCCGCTAGCAGACTCTAGTCTTGTTTTTTCTAAACCTCTTTTTTGAATCCATCACTGTGTTGACGATGCTGCAGTTCTCAATTCAGGAAGAGACTGCTCGACAACTCACCTGCACGGTGCTGCTGGAAACTGATGTTGTACGATGTGGGAGGGTGTGACTGATGAATCGCCTGTGTTGTGACTGGATGGACTGCATAATTAGAAACAGTCGGCAGATTTAGTGGAAGATCAGGTTTCGAGGCTTTCTTATAGGATGGAGACCTGAGTTATTATTCTAAGGATATATGTGTACCCTGAGTGCGTCTTGTGAAAAGCCTTTCTGCAGCGGTCAGGGAGTGTGTTTGTACAGTTGATATTTAAGCTGATAGGGGGAAGCTTCATGTTGTTTTTAATCTATGGTTTTATGTTATTCATTTTCATCCTTCTGTAATCAGGATGTTACAGAAGGAAATAATTTCCCTGATTTTATGGATGAATAAACTGAACCTTGTCTGGGGCTCGTCACATCCCGATACCAGATTTGTGTTTACTGTTTAAGTCCGCACAAAAGCTTTAACAATATTGACCTGGGAGGTCGGGGGGTGAATTTGAGAGATGCCTGCTAATCCTGTCATATGATACTAATCTGGTCACAAACAGTTGGTCTCTTAAGCAGCGATGTGACCGATGTATACCGATCATTAGCGGGTTAAACCACAATCCTTCCCTCTGTGGCTTTTACTGAACGGATTAATCTTCTGTAAGTGAAAGTTTTTCAAAATGAAATCCAGGTGAAAATTAATTAAATGTATAAGGCTGGCAATATTCTATATTTTCTTATTGTAAACAATTCCCACGAAAAGACCAAAACCAGTAATGAATTGATCCTAGTAACCAGTATTGTCTGATTAGCCAAAGCGTGATATAGCTTCTTCTTCTTCTGTGCCGTAGAGCTACATCGTTATTCAAATACATGTTCTGTCATTACATGAACATGGGAACCGTTTAGTTAATTTGTTAGTCAATCTCACAAACTGTTCTCCTGCTACAAAAAAAATTCACTAGTGCACCAGATTTGCCGCTTAACTGATCATTTAATCCTATTTCAGTATGCTTTGATAAAAACTACAGTACCCAGCTGTTCAAGGAAACAAACTAAACCTGTTGTTTCTTTTAAAAAATAAAAGTATACCGTATTGAGATGAACTATAAGTCATTGTTGGTTTTGATCATTTCATGGGATTTTTTGACAAGAAGAAAAGAAAATAGAATAACACCAGCCTTATCATTTAAACTGGTTACTTCACTGCGAAAAAATAATCTACACAAATTATTGTTTTACCAATGTCTGCATACTAAAAAAAGATATAATCCCTCCAGATGAACGGCTTCTCAGTGTAGCCATAATTTACCCGGTCTACAATAATGTGACAAGGATTGATTGAAAACTTCATGTCTCCAGAAGGTTTTTATTAGTATGTAGAAACAAAGAGGCTTTGCGTGTCTGAGTCAACACAGGAGAGATCACACAGCCTCTCACAGACACCTAACTCAGGACAGATGAAAATAGGGAAACAACATCTGCTTAAAGGGGAACTACGCCCATTTTCATAATTCATATATGTTATTCCTTTGGTCTGTCCAAAGTCCAAAAATATTAGTAAACATGAATCACTCTCCCAAATCAAAAAACTACTGTGCTAAAACTCAAATTTGTGATGTCATCAAGTATAAAGTCTGGAGCTGCTCCATAGACAATGACTTGGGAAAGATGTTATAGATGACACTGAGGCCCTGTCTACATTTATCTGGATTTTTTTTTTTAATTGATTTTTCTCCTCTGTTTAAAAAAAAAATCCCATCTACACGACATCCGTGTCAATAAATATCTCCGTCCACATTAGAACACAAACACTTGCCGGGCCAGTAGGAGGAGATCAAATCTACATCAACGACGCGTCAAAGACCAGAGAAGAAGAATCTGAGCATACAGTGAGCTTTAGCTTTAGCTTTGACGGTAGTAACAGATCAAACAACAGTAAAACAATAGAAGCTAATTGTTTCTTAATCTTCCTGGTATACGGTCCAAGGTGCTGTGGAACCGAAATGTGACTCATGTGCACGGATGACGAGGTGAAGTTGCTGCTTAGCGTACCACTTGCCGTTAGCATGGAGCATATAGCCGGCTTATTGTCGTTTCTGGCGCATACTCATTACACAAAGCAACAATGGGCATGCACAAATTGAGGAGATGATGTCATCGTTTCCCCAAATCTCCTGGTTAACATGTCCACATGGACACACAGTAACCAGAGTTTTGAAAAATATTCACTTTAGAAGGTATTTTGAAAAAATGTCCGTTTTAGTGACGTGAAACTCTGTTTACATGTGGATGAGAGGCCAAAACGGAGAGGAAAATATCTGTTTACAAAAATATCCAGATACATGTGGACAGGCCCTGAGAGCACCCAGAGAAATGTTGAGTACACGGGTACATGTTTCAGAACTGAGAGCACTACAATAGGGTATAAAAAAGAAAACAAACATTCTGTGGGTCAACAAAGTCAGTCTCCCATTCATTGTCTATGGAGCAGCTCCAGACTTGATGGCATCACAAGTTTGAGACTCACTTCTCTGGTTTCTGGCTTTGAGAGAGTAGCTCATGTTCACAGATACTGATTGAACTTTAGAGGCCATGGAAATAACATATTGGAATTCTTATTGTAGGCGGTGTTCCCCTTTTAATAACTTTCACCAACGCAACACAAATGGTTCTCATCAAACCTCTCACATTCTTCTTTATTCATCATCATGGAATTGTGTGTTTACGTAAGCGCCTCTATGTGCATCAACAGCCAGCTTTACATTTTTCGGGTGTGCACATTATGCTGTTTCACTCTACATTAGCCTTTTCGCTGCAGGGGGAGCTGGGTTGAGTGAACCTTGTGATGCGCTCAACCCAAATGTAGGCCTGCGTGTTCGCCTTTGTTTTCCATGTGCCTGCTCTTCCATGAGCGCACCTGAGCTTTGAAGCTGCCCGTTGTGTGTGTGTGTGTGTGTGTGTGTGTGTGTGTGTGTGTGTGTGTGTGTGTGTGTGTGTGTGTGTGTACGAGAGAGAGAGAGAGAGAGAGAGAGAACACGCAGGGATGCAAGCATAGAGGACAAAGATAGCTTTGATCACACTGGAGTGTCACTAATGTCGTGCTCTTCTCTGCCAGAACATCTGAGGTACCATCACAGGTGTGGATGAGATTGAGAGGCAAGCAGCAGAGGAAAAGCTTCTCTTTATTATCGTTTTTTAAAGCCGATTAGCTCAAGTTTGGTTAATTTGATTGCAAATTATTGTTAGTTGACACCCGAGCGATCATGTTAAACATCCTGCTGTCCGCGCTGATCGATCCCGACAGGCGTTTGAGGAGCTTCAGAAGGAGCGAGCGACTGGCATCGATACTAGTATGTATCATTCTCGAGGCATTTTTACCATTGTTGTGTCTGTTTTGTATGTTCGTGGTTTTTTTTTTCAAAAGATTTTGGTGAGCCCTTGTGGGGAAAACTGTATGTCCAAGTTGATGTCCAAGTTGATGACTTTAGAAATGAGTATGTGTTTCCCTGTCTGAAGTATGGCTGCAGGTTTTAGAGTTGTTCATCTGTCTTGATCCTCTTTTCGGCATGACCTGGCCTTTCTGGAGGTCATCCTCTGCTTGCAAGCCTCAAGACATGTCTGCTACTCCTGACTGGCTGTATTTTAGCCTTGTAGGATTATGTCTGGTGGGAATTAACCCCTTTTAGACCACCTACACTGTCTGCCGCAAAGCCCTCCTCCACAGTTGAGCGAGAAAGACACAGAGGAAGTAATCATTAGAGGAGCTAGATTGAGGGATTGCTCCGTTTGTTTGGAAAAGATAGGGTGTGCCTCTGTGTTTGTATGCTCGCAATCACATGTACTGTAAGCGTGGACACTAAAAACTCTCATAATGTTACGCTGCTTTATCATTTTGCGTTTCTTTTGTGGCCCACTTTTAATATAATCTAGCATGTATTGTTTGCTGGAAACAGAAGTAAACTGTGAAACAATACAAGCTGAGATTGTTGCATCCTGTGGGTGGGGTCTGGTTTAGGAAGTCATATAGGAACTTAACTGAATGGCTTTTGTGGTTTCCTGTGAGGTGACTTACCAACCACAAACACTACAAATTTCTCCACAGAAGTAGGTTTCATGCCCAACTCAATATTTATAATATGTGCATTTGTCCCCCCTAAGAAAAACATGAATGTAGCAGAGGATTTTTACTTTGATGAGATTAAAGACATTTCCACCTTAAATGAATGCAGAAACGGCTAAATTAAAATTGGCAAAAAAACAGAATGCAGGAAATTAAGTGCTTGACACTCAACATGTCCTGGGGGAGGACCCCCAAACCTACGGAAGTACATTAAATTCAGAAAAGTTGAATCTTGTCTGATTACAAGATCATCTCGTAACTATGAGAAAAGATCTTGTAATTATGAGATGTTTTTGTTATTACGAGATACAAGGTGTCTATTTTTTTTTTTCCTTTTGTGAATGCAATGCACTTCTGTAGCCTACAAACCCCCCGTCTCACGTGTCCTCCCCAATGTTGAAACGACACCAACACCCTTGAATTTCTGTGCTGAGAAATGCTTTTGAATCAGGACTCTCTATTTACTTTTTTGACTCTTTTTGTAATCTGCAAAACGACCCGAACAAACACAGAATAGGGAAATTGTTTTGGTCATTTCTTGTGCAACTAACTTTAAATATTCTGCTCACACATTCTGCTGTTTTGTTCTAAGGGCAGGCTTTGTGTAGCCTGTTTTACATTGAATTTAACCAAGCAGCATTAAAGCTTTTTCTAACAGAATACAGGCTGTGTTTTTTCCCCACAAACATGAGATTTTTAAGGCTACTGTAGTCCTTGTGTAACATACCAACACCATCATCACATAGTCAAAGTGAGCATTCAGCATCAGCAGGGACAGCTGCGTCGCTTCTCCTTATTGTATCCCGGACTGTTTATTTCACGGGATGACAGGGGTGGGCACTTTTTTGTCGGGATAAAAATAGATAATAAACAAGAAGTAAACAAAATGATGAAATAATAATATGTAATTGTATGTTGCTTAACAAAAAACTAATTATAAGGGGAGACTGCTGGGGGGTAAATGGACAATGCCCCCGTTTTTTCAGAGTCTCGCACCCCTCTGTGCATGCGATGGTCCGCTCCGCCCAGACACGACACGGCCGTTGCTCACAGAGCCGAGAGCAGGGAGAGGTTTACTCAGCCTGCCATTACTGCACACCGTCCGAGTGATGCCTACTCTTCCCAACTTTTCATCCAGAGGTTAGCGACGAAACGTTAAAGCAAGGTGGTTTTATTTCCTCTTTTTTCAACTCGAGTTTCTTCCATGACTCGATACCTGACTGGACTAACGTTAGCGTTTCAGGCAACGAAGATAAGATAATGAACTTTGGACTTTCCACACGGCTTTTCGTGACATGTTTCCCGTCGTCCTGGATAAAATAAAATAACAACGTAGCCCGGCGTGGCGGCAGCTGGGCGAAAATTCAACTGGAAGGGGAAATACCAAGTGATTATCAAAACAAAGACACCCAACAACTTTTTAACCGGCCACTTTTGAAGCGGAATAGGGGTGTACAATGTCCTCCAAAGCTTTAAATAAGGTGGGTAACCTGGCCGGATAAAACTCAAGTGCGAAGTGTTTTTGTTCCAACATTATGCTGCTGGCTTATGTAGCTAATGTGTGTATAAACTGAAAAGCTAACGCTGGCTAAAACAAGAACAGTGGTCAATTGTGCTGTAGTTGGGCTATATAACTTTGTAGCTTGTTGTTAGTAGTAATATAGTATGCTGCGGGTGGTGTTTGTGTGTATGCGTGTGTGTGAGAGTGTTTGAGTGTGTTTGGCTTGGGGGTTTATTGTGAAATCTACACCTAGTAACCTAACTTAGCCTACAACCAGCCATGCTGTTTACTGTACTTGGTTCAAAATAATCTGATTTAAACTGTTACTGTTGATAAGCCGTCACTGATATAAGTCATCCAGCTGTGTTCATAGTAGGTCTCAGCTTAGCTACCTGTTGATATGTAGTCCTAATAGTCTTAATAGTTTATTTTAAAAGGTGTCAAGAAATCCCCATGGATCTAAAAACTAACTGAGCCTCTGAGGCACAACTTCTGCCAAGGGATCCCCTTTTTATATGTCAGACAGGGTGCAAAATTAACTTAACCGGCCAAATGGCTAGGGCATTTTCAAATTTTACCAGCCACTCAATAGATTACCATTGTTTGTTTGGCTGAAGCAAATCTACCAGCCACTTGCATGTTTTACCAGCATTTGGCTCATGGATGATGCTATTTTTGTACCCTGCAGTGTCAGAGATACTTTTGTTTTAGGTTATGCTTTTTGTAGCTTGTTTTTAATGAAAGACTTGCTTAGTAAGATGATGCTGATGACAGTCAGGGAGAAAGAGCCACCTGTTACCCAAAGTATGATCTTTATAAACCCTGTTATTGAAATGACTTTAGGTAAATTAACTAACTAAATGTAGTGTTATTTATAAGCGTTTTTGGGCACCCTTTTTCTCACTTATGTAGTCCCAGGTCTCTGAAGCCCATTTTGGAGAACCTCCAGTTTATGGTGTTTTCACCTGCAGCACTGTATCAGCTATATGTAACTGCTATCCATTCATCAGTCAAAAGCAGCTGAATGAATATCTGTCAAGCCTTGCATATTTTTTTTAGATTTATATAATATATTTTTATATCCTCAATGAAAAATTCCTGCAGAATTAATTGAAAACTGTCAGGTCAGGTGCAGACTGCCAGTCTTGAACATATACTATAGTTTTTCATCAATTTCTATATTCTACATTTATGCACCAAGCATCTTTATAAACAAAACATGAATTTAGTACTAGAAAAAAGTAATTGCACATATCATTTAAGTGGGTCAATCCTCAGATAAGACATAGGCCTACATACGTTTACACAGTGTATTCAATAGTCATTTTCTACTAAGGGATTTATTTTTTCCAGTTTGACAAGTGAGGAATGTGCTGTGTTTGTCTAACAGAGGTGGTGATATTCAGGTTTGGTCGGTTGTACCAGTCGGACGAAACTAACTCCATCATGTCAGCTGGTGACGTTATGCTATACTGTATCTGATGGCCTTGGTCACACCTTGACGTTAAACTTACTACTGTACTTGCAGTTGGTAATGAGCCAAAATTGTTTCATGTGGACATTAGTAATTCCAGTGTTTCCTGTTCAATTTTGTATTATTCTCAGTATTCTTTGAAATCTGAGTTAAAGTTTGATTACAACAGGTAGGAGTAGTACTTTTGAAAGTTGCTTGCTTTAAATTAAAAGTGAAACGATACATACTAGGCTATAACTGATCAGAGCCTGGGCAGATAGGCCTACAAAAAGTGCTAGAAAATTTCCAGATCCTTCAAGTTAGCATGGTCACTGTCCTTAGTAATTCAGACTACATTTCCTGTTGCTGCTTCACAATAAAAAGCTTTCCTGCACTGTGTTTGTGAAGACTTTAAAATTAGCAGCAAGAAGTGTTTGGTTTGCATTAATAGTAGATTAACAGCGGCTCCAATAACAAATGAGATCAGATCAGGCTGCTATCAGCTGGATGAAAGTCAAAACAGGAATGTAGGAGCGGAAGACTTCATGTTGCCTGGTTGTTGACAGGGAGTCTTGGCAGCCTGGTTGTGATTAGTGGACACTGCTTACCAAGTTTTAGTCATATTGTCCAGGTGATTAATTGATGATGAATGTTGTCATTGTGCTAAATGTTGTAGCCAGAATTAATTACTCAAAGAAAACTGTAGAAAGATAACAAAATGAATACAATTAAAGTATTTTAACAAGATATATCGGTAAGTATCTTGTTAGCATTCAAGTACAGCACCACTGATGTTTTCATGGAGATTTTCTTACATAAACAAATATCCTGAAATATCTCAGTATCAGAAGTTTTAAAAAAAAATTTTTATCTTTCTATCTTGCCTAACTGTAAAAGCCTAGTAGAGCTGTGTCTCCTTTAAGAAACAACTGTTTTTACAGTAGTGACTTGTATTCACGGGTCACTGCACTGATTAACTAACAGTGCAAAGACAGTAGTCACATTAAGCATCCAAAGCTGCTCCTAGTGAGACAGACTTGTGAAGCAAGTATGACTTGCCTTCCACTGTATTAGCCTTCCCTGCAGTTCATCACTCATTGTCCATATATTAACTCCCACCTGATGAGAGTTGTGGTAAACTGCCATAACATCAGTATTAGTCACAACATACCACATAAAGCTACAGTTAATGATCAACTATAATAAAATGTTGCGGTGCTGTTTTTCAGGAATAGAGTAACAACTGTAGGTGTGTTGACTTCATGTCTCCGAGGTCAATAATAATGCCGTTATTGTGCAATAGTGTGTCATTAGGTTAGTATTATGTCAGGAAATAATGAGCATTCCCTCTATTGTGACAACTTCAGCAAAAACAATTAAGGTGACCAGAAAGAAATCTAGGGCTGTACCCGACTCAGAATTGGAGTCAGTCGAATCAGATTTGGTTGTTCAATACGACGATTCGACTATTCGTTCTGTGGTGTAAGCCTGTTTTATTACAGTTACTGCGCACGGTGCGCAGCTTGTAAGACAGTT
>JAOVVB010160665.1:0-11628 GCA_028570985.1 Heterobranchus longifilis | reverse complement strand
TGAATAGAAGAGCACTAAACCAGAACAATAATAATGTGTTTTTTGAACATCAAACCATGTAAACATGTTCTAGTAGAAACCCAAAATCAAAGTAATAATATGTCCCCTTTAAGTTAGGTTGTTCTTCTCATCCCTCGGACCACAATGCATCATGTTAGCTTGTTGTTTCAGCCCTTTACAGTTCGGTTGTGCGATCCTCTCTGAGCGTTCACTCCCAGGAGCCCAGCTGTTCACCTTATTGTCCATTTTTACCTCCAGGCTCTCTGTCGTCGCCATCCGTCAGGTTCCTGCAGTATTGATCTGGATGTTTTCCATTATGTGCTGCTGGTGAAGCAGAAGCACGCGGGAATCGATGCTGAGTAAGATCATCATAGAGTAACCGTAACATGGTTTTGCTTTCTCGTTTTGTGTGTGTCTCTCAGCCACCGACGCCAAAGAGAGACAGCACTGGGTGAGCCGTCTGCAGATCTGCACACAGCACCACACAGAGGCCATGGGGAAGGTAAGAGGGCGTGCTATATTAGACATAATTATAAAGCCTGCATACCAATATGCAAAGATAAAATTATGCACTGCATTTAGAATACATGATGTCATTTTGGTGACTGGTGTATAATATCCTTTAAAAGTCTGCTGCGCTGCCCTGTTTGTGTGATGTTTAAATCAAACATGAAAAATGTGACTCTGCATTCTCTGGCTTCAGTTTCCTGTTTTTCTTCCTCGTAATTTGGCAAAGGAGCAATCGAGCAAAAAGTCTGGAGAGCTGTGAAATATTAATGTTTATCTGAAAATGTATCCGGTTTTACCCTGTGTGTAAGCACAGTGATCACTAGTATTGATCTGGATATTGATCTGTTATGCTGCTCACACTCTATTGTAATGGTCTTAAGATACACAAGAGCAAAACACACAGGAATCCCCTAGGCTCTCTTTTTATACCAGTGGTTGGAAATAGACAGGAGCTATATGTAAAAGTTGTACATTTTATTTTAACATTTTGCATTGCACAGAGTAATCCCCCACCCAAGTCCCGGAGCTACTCGATGGCGTCTCAAGGCAGCGGCAGCTCTCCCATGTCCCTGCGCCGGCCCAGCCAAAACCCCGCCTCTTTATTCGGCTGGTCGCAGGTCAACAAGGGCTCGTCACTCTACTCCAGCAAGAGATCTCTGCTGCCAGACCACCTGATGGATGCCAGAGAGGTACAGCAAGCATGTTAGGCCGACATATGAACATATACTACTCCTGCAGGAACACTTACTGACATATCTTTGACATGTCGAGACCAGCAACTAACCAGGGTGAACTTAAACAGTTAAGAATATTTTTCTATGAATATTCTTTTAAGCAATAGTGAAAAACGTCTCAATGGTTTATATTTAAGATGAGATTAAGAAAAAAAAACGATAGCTTACGTCAGTGATCATCAACTGGCGGCCTGCGAGCCACATACAGTCCGCAGAGACCTGCGGGACCGCTGGCGAGCTCGGCCAACATTACTGTCTTTCAGAGGTTTTAAAGCTAGAGTGAAGCTTTTGGTATTATATGAAACTAGACGGCATAAGGCATCCATGCAGCTTATCAGGAAGGAGGCTGAAAAACGCTGCAAAGTTCAGCTGGTGAGGGAAAAACTGTGGCCCCTTGACCTCTTACCTCAAGATATCTCAATGAAAATGGCTTCTGTGGGTACCCACCATAGAAATTAAATTGGATAGAAAGGACATCACCATTCAAATCAACGGAGCAGAATGGTCAGAGCGGCGGCCATTTTTATGTGTACCGTTCCATTGAAAAGAAGTGAGCGGGCTGCTTCTGTATAAAGTGATTTGCACTGAGTCACTGAGGTCACGTTTTGCAGAAGTTTGTTGCAAGTTGTAGCTTTTTTTTTTTCAGTTTAGGAAAGCACTCTTTTTTTTTTCAGTATAAAACACGTCGCTGTCATGAGAGGAGAAAGGAGCGACCGGGGACAGCACAGTGGAAGTGTTTGTTTAGAAAGTTTAAACACCTAAAACATGACTTGAATCTGGATTTTTCATTTAAGAAAAGCGTGTCTTGAATTTTGGAAGTGATTACATCTACTTTATTTCAATAACCACTTTGCATTCGGACTTTGAAACAACAGAGTTGTTGGAATTATTTGGATCACAGGACGAGTCGGAAACAACTCGACGCAGCCACCGCTGGAATGGTTTACAAATATAGCCTAGAAAAAGGGTTTTAAATTACATTAATTGGCGATGACTGGAAAGCTGAGATTCTTGTGGATTCAATCAGCCCAACTGTATTCATGTGTGATGGTGTTAGTCCCCATAGTAACCATTGCACTGCCGTGAGACCATTTCACATTTATGGATCTCCCGTGGTTTTTTTAGGAGTCTGTTCACACTAATATAGGCTAATAAAAATAACATTAATTTTGTAAGAAAGTGAAAATATTAAACAATGATGGGCTAATTAGGCCTCCGTCAGGCTTCCGTCATCACACTTCCTGTAAAGCACGCAAGCAAGAATTAAATGAAGGACGTCCTGCCAAGTTTTCAGTCTGCTGTTTGGCAGAAATGTGGGTTACGAGTGAAATCAAGAAAATCTGCATCTAATCCAATCAAAATGCTGTTGGATTTGGGGAGTTTGATGCATCTGTTGTGTAACCAAGCTGTAGCCAGAAACGTCTTCAAAATCCTGCCGGTGGAATGACTTAAAATCCATTTCCCACTGTGTCAGAATAAATACACACAAACATACACAGGGAACACTATTATAATTATACAATGGATGGATGTTGTTCCTACAAGACATGCAGTGGTAAATGTGTAGTAGGGTTTTTATTGATTTTAGATTTGTTTAGTCGTGAACTCTCATCTTCACGTTGACCCATTTGTGTGATGCAGATTGTCCACGAGAGGGTGCTGTTGTAGTTCCCTTAACATCAGTAGGTTCCTTAACAAAAGTAGAAGGCTGAGGAGTATTGGCATGTTTTTAATGTTTATGTTTCTGTGTTATCGTCTCAACACATGGATGTTGACTGTTTCTCAAAGTCGAGGAAGGATCTGAAGGATTGTACCCACAATCCTTTGCGCACAGCTTTGGGTTTTTTTCAACTTTATTGATGACAGTCAGATTCAAACAGCTGATACAAAAGTTAAAAAAAAAAAAAATGCCAGGGAGCTCAGTTATTAGATAAAAAATATAAATCCATTCGGTGAAGGGATTGTGCAATACGCTTTTACATTCAATAAAAACTAAATAATATATGGGCGGAGAAGAAAATTAATTAATTAATTAATTAAGGGGTACAGATTATTAAGAAGTAGCATTAGTCGATAATTTCATGTTTCAAATATTGTTTAGGTCTTTTTTTCTTTTTTATGTTTTTCTTTTTTGTTAAGTAAAAACTTGAAGGCGGGGCCGCCTCTGTAGGACCCGACTTGGAAGCACCCGTCCTACCAAGGACGCATCGTTGACTTTGAGAAACCGCTACAATGCATAGATTCAAAAAAAAAAAGGAAGCCATGTTAAAATATCTCAATGAATTTAAACAAAATCAACATTATACACGGATCGTTTTTTGCCCCAAATAACCAAACAATCCTCCCGATCCCCCTCCAGATGATGACCCAGGCCCAGGGCCAACACAGAGACCTGATCCAGAGCATCGAGGGTCTGCCTGCGGCCCCCGGCCTCTCCCCTCTCGACCAGGATCTGCTGATGCTCAAGGCCACTTCCATGGCCACCATGAACTGCCTGAACGAGTGCCTGCACATCCTGCACCTGCAGCAGGTGGCCCGGCTGAGAGGCTCCCTGGGAGGTCAGTGGGGGGGGGGGGTGTGTGTGTGCGTGTGTGTGTGCGTCTGAATATGGTGATTGTTGGTTCCTGCCTTCTCTAGGTTTGTTTACTTGTAACATTGCTGCCAAAGACAAAAAGTAAATGTAACCCTGGTTACTTTATTTTTAGTAGCGCTGCTCCTTTATGGCAAAAATCATAATTATTTGGGTCAGTATTTAGATCACGATTATTTAACACGGTTAACTTAACTTTAAAAGAAAAAAAATGTTAAATATAATTGAATAATTGAATTTCCTCAGCTGCTGCAGGACGTACATCAGCTGCGATTGCTCCGTTACGACCACTCTTTACTTCTTGAGTTTGTCGAGGGGTTAAACTGCCTCCACTGAACTTTCTACCGCAGTTTTTTCGGAGCTAATCGCCAAACCGACTGTCACGAGAATCCCTCTGGTAAGCGCCCTTCATTCTTTACGGCGAGTGACGTCACTTATGAGCGGCCCTGCGGAGACGCAGCAGACGCTGGTGCAAGGTAAAACACGGATAAAGAAACTGGATCGCTTATGGAGATTTTCCCAGTCGTTACACACATTTAAATAAATAATATAAAAATAATAAATACATTCAATCAAAATAAATAAGATCAACTATGTTGTAACATCCACAACCGACTGAAAACTACTAAACATAAATATTCAATATATAATAAATATAAATAAATTAGATAAAATATGTTGTAGTGCCACAACCTACTGAAAACTCCTAAACATATATTCAGCATTTTTATAAACTCAGTAACTCGGTGAAAACGGGCGAAAGTGCACCACTGTAAAAGAAAAGGGTGCGCTGAATTCATAACACAGGACAAAACGAGAACATCATTGCGAAACGGAATGTGGAACAATAGTTTTATCTCGATTACCTTGTTTTTCTAATCAATGGATTCAAAATCGTTATTGAAAATAACATTTGATTAATCACCCAGCCCTACAAGTGAGTGTTTCTGCTGTCAGCAGATTAAATGTCCTCTAAATCAGCTGTGCTGTAAGTGATGCAGATTGTTTAACTGAGGCTACATGCAGTCCTGACAACAAATCATAGTCTTGTACATGCAGGCCTGCACCCAAACTAACAGTTTGCGCTGACCGGACAGACAGTGGAATTATTTTGCATAATTGATAGGGAACCGTACCTATTCTTACCACCTGTCTCGAAGGTAACGAGATCTCAGATGGTTAAAACATCCATCGGCAACGCTTTGCGGACAGAATTCACCTCTAAATTCAGCTTCATATTGGGAAAAAAAACATACATTTCAGTTTCAGAGAGAACCCAAAGTAAGTTGCTGATGTCTCAACTTTCTTTTGAGGCAGATCTGAAGCGGGAAAGCTAATGCCCCACTTTTTCACAGCAGATCTCATTACTCAATGTATATTTCATTAGGACAGAGTCATCGCAGCAGCCAATCAGATTAAGTTGTCCAACGACGCACAAGGTGAATTTGAATGAGATCTGCCCACCTTTAAACATACATAAAATAAAATGCCCACGCCATACCGGGAGGGTTTAGCCAATCAGAGGATGGGGATGTTTCCTGTCGGCGGGGCCAGAGTATCCTGATACCTGGCTCGTCGGCGGCGTTGGGTTACACGCTCTTGGTCTGCCGTCTAAGGAACAGCCATCTGTCCAGGCAGCAGCCAGGCGGTTGTGTGTGGCGAGTGTAGAGCTACGCCTGCAGCTGTGAGTGTCAGGGGGACTTTGGGAGGGAGGGGGGGATAGTAGTACCATGAGTACCTCTGAACCTGCCGCTGTGCGCTCCCCGTCCACGGCAGGACCCACCATCGAGTGGTTGGAGCCCAAGCTGCCCGACATCCTGAAGAACGGCAGCAGCTCCCTGGGCAGCTTCACGACCGGGGAGGGCCCGCTGGAGGGGAGCCGTCTGGAGCTCAGCAGCCCCGAGTCCTGCAGCTTCTCTGGGGTAAGACCGAGGGAATCACACCCAGGAAGCAGCTAAGATCTACTCTGGGAAAAGTTGTGTCAACCTGCTGGTTATCAAGAAGGCTGACTCCATTCTTTTTTGTTTTATTCTAAATATCATTCTGTAGCTTCCCAGTAGTGTTCCTTGTGTATTCAAATCCAAACACTCACATTTTGGTCGAAATATGTATGTTTTAGCGTCAAAATACTGTTTTTCTCAACAAGCCCTTCTAAAAACGTCCCACGTGACCTAACGTAGGTTTCTGCACGGAGTAACGTTACCAGCACGGAAGCAAAACAATGTAGGGCTGTGGACGCCGCGTTAATTCAGATTATAGACTGTTTATAATATGTATATAATATAATATACATTCTATGGTTCAGTCTGAAAGTCACACAATAACACAAACTAACTAAACCGAGCAGCACGAGATCAGCAACTCCCGTTTTCTGCTACGTAAAATTACTGTTTTCATCAATGGAGTCTGGTGGCTTTCAACATGTGCTGCTGCAGCAAAACACATTTTAGCCAGCTAAGAAAATTAACACCTTTTTATAAAGTCAATGCCAGTTTAAGTATATGCTATATTTAGAATATTTTCACCACATTACCATGCCGACAAACAGCCCTTTCTGACGGGGACCTGAAGCAGTTTTATCGCTCTCGTCAAAAACCACCAGACTCCTTTGACAAAAACAGCAATTTTACCTCAGAGCTGCTGGTCTGCCGCTGCAGTCGGTTGTATTTTTGTGTGGCTTTTTGATCCAAACTAAGACGGAGTCCACAGCAGTACATTGCTTAGCTTAGCTTACATTATATAGCTCCAAACATTCGTATTATTGATAACCTTATTGATTATCTTGCCTTGGTAACCAAAGTGAGCGTTTCCATTTGAAAAACACGGAAAAGAACACGGATGGAGTCGGCCTTTAATGCTTTCTAATCCATACAGTTTATATGTTTTGCTTTTTAAAAACATCTTTGAGCATTTATGCAGTCTCCCCCGACATAAACACTCTCCACCTCTGCAGAGTTATTCAGACAGGTGGTTGAATGAATCACGTTTCCCTCCCTGCCGCCTTTCCCAGGAACAGGAAGACATCGATGCAGAGGATGAGGCGGAGGACTCCTTCACCGATAAGGAGGAGGACCTGGGTGCCGTGGAGGAGGAGCGCAGCGTCATCCTACACCTGCTGTCTCAGCTGAAGCTGGGCATGGACCTCACGCGGGTAGGTCGAGTTCCATGTAGCAGCTAAACAACCCCCCTCCAACACCAACTCTTCCCACACTTTGTCTTTAGAACTGTTTGATAAGGTTTTATTCACCAGAGGATTATAAGATTATAAGATTATGTTGGTAATTGCAGATCCGTAGTCCATAGTTTATTTATTAATTTATTACTTCCTCACAGCAAAAACCTTGTATCTCCAAATTTGGTAACTAACTCTAACTTTAATAGTTATTAGAGAAACTTCTAAGATAAATAAACCATTTAAAAAGTCCTTTTTTTTTTTTTTTTTTTAAATCTCAGGAAAAGTTTTTGACATACGTTGTTTACACACGACAGTGACAATATGTTTTATTTTTATTTTTCCTATGTAATGTTTTCCATTGACCTTGCAACATTTTCTTTCTATTTTCTTTATGTTTTCTTTATTTTATCAATTGATTAGAGGTAAAGCTTTTTAATTTGATTTTACAATCAATTTCAATTATTTTACTTATATCACCACTTAAGATGTTGGGGCGAAATCATGACGACAAAAACATTCTTCTACAAACACACAGACATAAAACAAGTGCAAAGACGGTAAAGTGCAAGTAGTATTAATCTGAATGGGCTGTGCTGTCACACATATAAAAGTATGCCTCGTTTGTTGAAAAGGTTATCTATTTCCTATACAGATATTTGTCATGGTGAAGAATGATGACTTTAAAAGTCTGTCTGAATGGAAAACGTGTATTGACCCTGAATAAATGAACCAGTCTTAGATCAGGTTGTTCGGTCTGTTTTTCAATAGTCTGATTTGTAGGCTGAAGTAAGCACTTCTTGCTTCGTAATTACTACTCCTGGGCACACTTAAAAACACCAAGAGTCGAGTCCTAGATAGTTATCCTATCTTCCAGTGTCAGTTGGTTCTAGTATTTGGATAGCCTGCTCTTGGGTTTCTGATTTATCACAGTTATCTGGTGGATCCATTGGCCTCAGATGGAGATCTAGTAGACGGGTCACGTCCAGCGTACATCACATCGTCACGATTTACTGATGTTAAATAATTAGAGATGTACTGATTATTCGGCTGCCGAGCAAAAAAAGGACGATTTTCAGATGGTGACTGGCCGAGATCAGTCGCATGTATCCGATTCTTTTTCCGGTTAAATTTAATTAACACACGTGTGCCGCATGGTGGTGTCATCGCAGCCACGTGGTGCTGCGCACACAGAGACGCAGCACACAGAGCGCAGGTTTCCACCAGTGTACAATAGATGCTTTTCAAAACTAAAATGTGTTATACAATTAGCAAACTCATTTAAGGAATAACTGTGCATAATGTTAGCGAGTGAACGGTAGAGAGACAGGAAAAGAGAGAGAGGGGAGCGTGTGGATACGATGAGGATGAACATGACGATTTAAATCTTTGTTTTGAGGTTCGTACAGTTTAATAAAAGCTCCTCCGGACCCAGGCTAAGCTCCCGTGTCTAGCTGCTGATTAAAGTGAAAGAGTTTAGCGACAACTTGAGAGGAGTTTACTGTCTCTGCACGGTGGGAACTGTTGCCCAGACTCTAGACTGACAGGCTCACTGACTTAAGGTGGGCTGACCTTAAAGTCGCCCAGCTAATCTCATTTTAGTGACAAGCTGCTCCTCCAGTTGTGTTGTTGTTTAGATATTTTGCACCTCCTTTCTTCTGGGAAAGTAAAATATGTCATATGTCACTGCAATTCATTTTAAGTTGGCTTTTATTTGTCCAGGATCTTTTATTTCGACCTTTGTTTGAGTGACAGTGAGAGAAGTTTTTGGAGAAAATGTAAGTTATTTAATAGTCAATGTTTTACCATGAACACACAGTTGAATTTCAAGTTTCCATGACAAAAAAGTTACAAAAATATGTGTGTATGCTGAAGAAGAAAATCAGAATCAGCAGGTCAGACTGTTAAAAAAAACCGCCAATTGGAATTAGCCAATAAAATCGGTGCACCTCTATAAATAATGTGATAATTCACCAAATGGGAAAGAAAAGGGCATTTCAGTAAATCATTATGTGTCGTTCCAACTAAAAAATGAATAAATTGTGACCATATTTACTTGGCTTCTCCTCCCAGGTGGTCCTCCCCACCTTCATCCTAGAGAAGCGGTCTCTGCTGGAGATGTACGCCGACTTCATGTCACACCCGGACCTCTTTGTGGCCATCACCGACGGCAGCAGCCCGGAGGACCGCATGGTCCGGTTTGTGGAGTACTACCTCACCTCCTTCCACGAGGGCCGCAAGGGTGCCATCGCCAAGAAGCCCTACAACCCCATCATCGGCGAGACCTTCCACTGCTCCTGGAAAGTACCCAAGAGACCGGAGGAGCCGTCACAGGGAAGCCCCGAGCCGCCCGCCTCCCAGGACCCCTACCAAGTGCGCTTTGTGGCGGAGCAGGTGTCGCACCACCCTCCTGTGTCCGGCTTCTACGCTGAATGCCAGGAGAGGCGGATGTGTGTGAACACACACGTGTGGACCAAGAGCAAGTTTATGGGAATGTCCATTGGCGTGTCCATGATAGGGGAAGGTAAGCCGGCATGGCTGTTGTGTTGGTGTGTTGGTGTGTTGGTGTGTTGTTGTGTTGTGTTATCAGGAATCTCAAAAATTACATTTGATACACGGTGCCCAGCTCCATCCGAGTTAGAGGTCCACCGTGTGCATCCTCGAGGTCTACCATACATGTTGAAGGAATTCCTGTCCTTTTGTATGATTTTAACTCATACATTGTTTACATACATTGTTTACTAGCTTGTCTTCTTCATCACTGCCTTTGCTGGCACGTTGCTACACTTTTGCCCGTTACCATCAACAGCTGGAATAGCGTGAAACTGGCGGCACGGATGTGTATTGCATTGGGTTGCAAAGAGGTGGAAAGTTTCCGGTAAATTTCCGGAATCTTTCCGTAAATTGCCATAATGATTGGCCATAATCGAGCAGCCCTACTGTGTGCTCTCATGCACGCATGTGCGTCTTTGTGCATTTCCACTTGTAAAAACATTTCTCTACAGTGCTAAAGTGGTAAAAACCTTTAACTGGCTCGGTGTGATTGAAGAGTTTTGATCATTTCCTTTGATAGGAGGATGTTAAAGTAGACCAATTCTGACATTAATCTCATTCTTGCAACAAAAAAGAGCGATATATTTTTTGAATTTTAAATAAATGTAAGTTTCCTACTCCAGGTAATTTATGACCATAATATCCTGAATCGCTAACAAGTATAAAGTATCTCCTTCCAGATCGGACGCAGGCACTAATGAGCTCCAACAGAAGGTATACATTTAAAATGTGAAGTTGCAGCTTGTTTCTGTCTTCATCTGTTTATCTCCCCAGGCTGTCTGTATTTGCTGGAGCACGATGAGGAGTACACGTTCACGCTGCCTTGTGCGTACGCGCGCTCCATCCTCACCGTCCCCTGGGTGGAGCTGGGCGGGAAAGTCAACATCAGCTGCGCTAAATCAGGCTACTCGGCGGTCATCACTTTCCAGACTAAACCGTTTTACGGTGGCAAATTGCACAAGTGAGTTCCTCCAGGGGTACGGGTTGATGTTCATGTTCCTGTTTGTTGCTCTGTTCTGCATCCTGCAACAGCTTCAGCTGAAAAATGTACATGAAATGCAAATATTTTGAATTCGCAACACAATTTTTATACTTTTTCCTTCAAGCAGCTTCTTAAAATAACATGTAAACAATATGACATGGTGTCCTTGTATTCATTTCCTCGTCCTGCCTGAACGTAGGGTGACAGCGGAGGTGAAGCACAACACCACCAACGCGGTGGTGTGTCGCGTGCAGGGCGAGTGGAACGGTGTTCTGGAGTTCAGCTACACCAGCGGGGAGACGAGGGTGGTCGACGTCACCAAGCTGCCCGTTACGAAGAAGAGCGTTCGGCCGACTGAGAAGCAGGGACCGACTGAATCCAGGTCAGAGTAGTGGCGGGGTTGATTATGCTGCATTTTGATTTCTATGTTTAAGTCTAAATATTTCAGCAGGAAAGAGTACAAAGCATGGAAATATAATTGGAACAGAAGGATTTTCGGTGGTCATTTGACGAGTACACAACAAAATGGGGATTTTTGTTCGTTGTCATGGTGACAGCGCACGTCAGTGGGGATGTAAAGTGTGTCGCAGACTACACACTGGAACGGATGGCTGTCTGTCTCCTCCCGGTGAATTAACGTTTATTAACTCAACGTTAATTAATGACTTCTAGCGGCTACCAGCCCGTTGTTCAGATCATTTTCTGTAAGTAGCAGACGTCTGACTCGTTAGCTAACGTTAGCTAGCTTGCTAAGGTCCGACAGCCAAATAGGTCGTCAGACTCTGATAATGTTTGTTACCTGACAAAAAAATACTTTTTCTATATTTGTAAACTTACATTCCAGAGTTGTGTCCGACTCGTCCTTCGATCCAAATAATTTCAATAACTCCGTCGTTTCAAAGTCCAAACGCAAAGTGGTTATTGAAATAAAGCAGATTAAATTTCCAGGTTCAAGTCATGTTTAAGGCGTTTAAACTTTCAAAACAAACATTTCCACTGTGTCGTGCGGGCTGCTGCTCCAGACTCTGTCTTTCTCTTCTGTTTTACACTGAAAAAAAATAAGTGCGTTATACAAATAAGCTGCAAC
>JAOVVB010160605.1:0-11629 GCA_028570985.1 Heterobranchus longifilis | reverse complement strand
AAGAAAGCAAATAGGAGAGTACAGTACAAACATAGTTACCTCTATACACACCACCAGTCAAACCTTCATAGCGGCTCATAATCTGAGGTGCTGTTAATTGGCGATTTCTGAGGCTGGTAACTCTAAATGAACTTCTCCTCTGTAGCACAAGTGAGTTCTTGCTTTTCTGGGATAGTCTTCATGAGAGCCGGTTTCATCATGGTGCTTGACAATACTGTTCTTGCAAGAACTATTCCAGAACAGCTGACCATCATGTCTTAAAATATCAAGTAACTGTAGACAATGAGTCTAAACTTTTGTCTAAACTTTTGACTGTTTGTATTGTGCATTGGCATGATTCATAACAATGAAAGGAAACACCTGATGGTAATATTGTGTGACTTTACTTAAACCCTGCGAATGACCCCCATATATTTTTTTTGCTAACAGAATTATTTGGCAACAGTTGAGAATAATTACTATCAGTTGTTAATAAGAGTGGAATAATACGGTTAAGGCCTTCCCCCTTTGTTCTGAGGAATTATAGCAGAGAGCGTCTTTCTGTAATACAGAACAGGACGGGACAGGAAATGCGCTTCTTGTGCAGCGAACATACTCTCAGGGGAGATGTGAGTTTGTATATTTGCTCCACTGACTTAGTTCTGAGTGTGCAAACATTTCCACTGCTGCGCTTTATGGTGTCACAAGCAATCTCTGATCATCCACCTCGGCATCATGGGCTTTGTGAAATCATAAACGTAAAAAAAAAAATATATATATATATATCATATCATATCATATCAGTAAACTAACAAAAAACTATGAATTGATTATGTACATGATTTTTGTCCACCATCTACAGTATAATACTGAGTCCTAGATACTGTATAAATAAATATGTTGGTCAGAAGGTTCTAGAATGCTCTCCAGAATTAGCGCTTTCTTTCTTAATGGTTTTCTAACATGCGACTGTCTTCCGTATGGATGGGGCACTTTAATAGTTTTTGAAACAGTAACAACAGAACTATAGAAACAGTAAAGTATTAGATGAACATGTTAATGTTTAATAAAATCAATGCGCCAATCAGATATGAGCATTCGTTATAACCTCAGAGTGTTGCAGAAGTGTCTTACTCAATTGAAGAAATGTGAATAATTCTTAATTTTATAATTATTAAATTATTATATAAAATAGACATGAAAGCAAATGACAATTCATCTGCTTTCATGTCTATTTTATATAATTAATTATATATCATAGTTTTTTTAAGTAATTAATAACATAAATGTAATATTACATTAATTTATTTCAATGTACTATTTTTTATGGTGTAGGTGATTACAACACTTAACAACATGGTGTTATTGGAAAATAACCAACATTTTTACACCAATTCATCACTAGTTAGATTCCTATAACAACTCATCCCCAAGTGTTTGATTCCGTATTAATAACAATTAAACAAATATATAATAGTAAATTAAATAGATGGTTTCTTTCAATTCCTGTCATTTATTTTTTCTTTTAAAATAAAACATACATCAACCAGAGAGTGATGAAAAATATTGCAATATTATGTTTATCTTACTAATAATAATATGCTAATTTTTTTTTTTTGCCTTACTAAGATTAATAATTTTTTGTTCCTAAGAACCTAAACCCTAAAGGAACAGAGGATTCTGACTTATCCTCACTTGAAATACACACTCATTATTGAAATGCATATTATATCCAAGTTGCAAATGCAGTACATGAATTAAGATAAGTAAGATTAGAAAAGGTTTTTGAAACTTTTTTGTTTCCTTTAATGTAAAAGTATTAAATATGAAGTTAATTCCAAAGTTTGTGTCAAAATTATATTAATTTCATACAATAGTACAGTTTTTTCCAAATGGGGATTTTAATATAGTTACTTACGTTTCATCTAACAAGCGTGTAACGCTCGGCTATGAAAACATTGTAACTAGCTTTGTTTTTATAGCCAAGCGTTACAAGCGAACATGCTCATAAGATGTTTAAACAGAATGTCCAAATTAAGTTTTAAGATAAATGAAAAGAAGAAAAATTATTGCCTGTTGTGTCCACACCTCGATACACTTACCTGCCTGTCTCGAACCGTGAGAGAGGGACAAACACACGCATTCACGATGTGTCTGAAGATCTCTGTTTATTATCAGCAAAGAGAGCAAATTTAAGTTTTAGGCCAGGTCCCGTACATCAAAAGAACCAGTCGTTTACATGTAAGTCCCATAGAGACCTAAAGACAGTCAGATGATAGGAAATAAAGTATCAATTTCTGGTTGTATGTATATTTGTCTGGACACATAAGGAATCAGGAAGCACAGTGAGGGGGTTGATTTATGGGCATAGAGGTATGGAAACCTTCTCGTCATATGATAAAACCTTATATAACGTCATTACTATTTTTTAAATAGTACTAACTTTTTTGATCCTTTCATTAGACTGTGGAGTTTGACTGTTGAGATGTGTCTTCATTCATCCACAAGACCATTTGTGAGCCCAGGTGTTCATTTTTTTGGATGTCGATGAGGCTCCAGTTACAGTTCATTCTAATGAGTATCAACAGGGGTTGAGTCCAGTAAGGTTTCTGTGCAGGACACAGGTTCTTTCACTGTAATAAACTCTTAACACACCATGCAGCTTGCTTTGTGGATCTCAAATGCACTGTCATGCTGGAACAAGTTTTGGCTTCTTAGTTCCAGAGAAGGAAATGTGTAAAGAAACAGCATACAAATATATTTTATAGAACTGTGTGCTTCCAACATTGCATAAAAAGTTTGGAGAATATCCAGATACTGCATTGGTATGATGTACTAGAGGTATGCTCAATTAATAACATTTTGGCTATATAGTGTATGTCACACCAGAGAGACAGTAAATATTGCAGTTTCCTTTCTGTATGGGAATCTATTAGATTTCTTGGTGGCTTCAGATCATTTTAAACTGGCCCAATTTGGTGTAAAATTGGCAGCTTTGGCAGTAACTGTACTGTCCTTTGGTCTACCTCAAGCATGTGCCAGATTGATTCCTATCCCACTGGTCTACATATCCTTTTTGGATAATAAGTGCAACAACAACTCTATGGAGCTAAATGGGGTAGTGTGCATGCTGACCTGAGATTGTACAACATCTAGAAGAGTCAGCAAATCAATTGAACAATGGCTTTTTAACTCAAAAGGGGGCAATTAGTATCGCGATAAGAATCTAAAATATATAGAGAAATTTATGAGGCATAAATTTTGTTGAATGGCTGACAGTAATGGCCGTTGACTATGAGTGAGTCGCTACTACTGTAGTTAGTAATATACTCATGCTTTATGCCCTTGCTTATACATTAATCAGCCATAACTTTAAAACCATTAACATTAAACCCACAAAGGTTTTGGGTTCTCCTTCCTCTGGTCATGGCTTAACAGGGCCTCTGTGGTGCACTTGGTGTTCTGGTTCCTTTCTTTCGTCGCTAGCATTGACATTATTGGTGATTTGTGCTGCATTGGCTTTTCTGTGGGATCGGACCAGATGGGCTGGCCTTTGGTCTCCACAGGTGGATGAGTCTTGGGAGCCCATGATCCTGTCACCAGTTTGCTGGTGTGTGGTGGTCATAATGTTATGGTAGATCGTACAAGGCTAAATATAAACTGATCTCTTAAAAAGTATATACGGGCAACAAATGAAAGAAAACTTGGGAATAGAGAGAGTTTTTTTGTTGAGGGTCCGATTAAATGTTTTATGCCAATTTGAAAGAAACATAACATAGATATAGATAGAATAGATAGAAACAAAGGGATGCTTTAATGCAAGAATAATTTAAACTGATGCAAGCCGCAACTTCAAAGGCATGAAGTTGCATTCCGTGTGTGTATTTGCAAGCAAGTGTGTGATTCTTCCATACAGTGATATTGATGTGTACAAATGCAATTCCTGAATGTCCTGAATTTTGCACCATGCTGCTTCTTTGATCCTTCATATTACACGCTCCGCATACAAACCATACATTTTTATATGGCCACATTTGGATGATTTCTTTCCTGAGTTGTTCTACAGAAATATAAGCACTCATCATCACTGACAGCAACACGCTGAGTGTCTGATCTGCTGCCAGCTGTAATGGTTCAGTCCCCCTGCGCTCCCTTGTGTGCTCCCATTTTGTCTTTTTAAACATAAATCATGCTGGATAGTTTCAATCCAATTTATACACGCTGACATGGGCAAACTAGTTTGTTCTCTGTGATCTAAAAATATAATCAAAACTGAAATCACTTACACCCTTTTTTTTTATAAAAGCAAGCAAAATTAATTATCCATTGATTATCAATACTGCTTATTCTGCTTAGGGTCATGGGGAGGCTGGAGTCTGTCCCAGAAAACAAGGCAGGGTACACCCTGAATGCAGTGCCAACCCATAGCAGAGCACAGTTTCTTGTCTTACTGTGAGAGTACTGTGAGAGGAAATTGGAGAACCCTGAGGAAACCCATCAAGCACAGGGAGAACATTTAAACTCCACACCCACAGACCAGAGGCGAGATTCAAGCCACTGACATTGGAAGTGCCAACAACTAGGCCGTCATGCCACCCAAAAACGAATACGTAAAAGAAGTAATATTTGGAATGGCTGAAGTGATGGTTTCAAAAGTATTTGCGCCATCAACAGTAATATGTCTAACCATGCTATAGATATTTTTGACACTCCCTGGTCTTATTGTTTGAACAGTATTTCAGTCATTTTAATTAATGTCTTTTGGTTCATCTTTGGCAGAGGCAGCCATATTTATCAAACTTAACAATCAATCTTACATCTTACAACCTTATAACGCATTTTTTAATTACTTTGACTTAACACCAAAATGGCAGCATGGTGGCTTAGTGGTTACCGGTTACCGCTGTCACTTCACACCTTCAGTGTTGATGGTTCAAATCTTGCATCTGCTCCTTTGTGCATGGAGATCTCTCCTTGATTTGTTTCTTCAGTGTATTCTGGTTTCTCCAATAATTTATTTCCACATTTATGCATGTTAAAAAGTTCTCTTGAAGTTTTTATTTCAAAGTCAACAAAAGTATGATGAAGGTTTAAGCCAAAGTAACTAAACAAGGGGATGTTAAAGTCAAACCAGGACTTACAATATGATGGAATTTTTGGTGAATGAAGGAGAACAGATTGAAATTTACAGAAGAGTTTAGGAGTTTAAGGACGGTGGACGCAGTAAAACATTTCAATGGTGCAAATATTTTAAAGAAAGCCATACGTCCTGAAATAACTTATCCTTGAAAATTGACAGCTAACTTTTCACTAACTTGCAGACAAGACGCATCTGTCTGTGGGAATTATACATACATGTTTGGGCCATTAAAGAAGTTCTTGGGAGGCCAGTGTTTCATATATGAAGCAGCGCGATCATGGCTTGACTTGGTCCTTATAGTTTCAGTGGAAATTCTGAATCATTGTGTCACCAAGGTATTTTGTCCATTGTCTTTCCTGATTCCTGGATTAGTTTATAAATTAATAGTAATGAAAATTACTGACCGTTTTTATTGACATATATCGTATAATAAATATAAACATTTATATAAAAATATAATTGGAAAACAATCTGATTATTATATATATTTTTTTTTTGTTGGTATGATTTCAGTTAAGCCTCAGTTTTGCAAATGGAGTTGTACAAGGAGTGTTCCACATATATATTTTTTTAAAAATGGACATCTATAATTGTTGATATGATGCAGATTTTTGCGAGGTGTAAATTTAATATTTTCGGAAGGATTCTCTGGCATCAACGTTTGTAAGAGTTAAGAAAAAAAATAAAAAATAATATTAATATTTTCAACCACTGGAAAGCCTTCGATAGAATGGAGTTTACACTCATGAGTGTTAGTGGGTGAGTATTAGTGTGTTATCAAGTGTTTGAAAAACACATGTGCATGCAAATGCAGATTTGTGGATGGCGTCCAAAACTTATAATGTGTGTGTCTTTACAGGATATGCATATAACCTGCAGCTTCTTGCCTTCCAACCTGCAGATACTCCATTTTCTAAGAGACCAAAGAACATTAGAAGTCCTTGTCCTCAAATCAATTGCACTCTAATTGTTAATATCCTGGAGATTTTTCATCGAATCCGAGTAGCATTACCAGGGACTCCAAATGAGATTCAGTTTTTTTCCTCATCCGTCTCCCCATTACTCTGGAAACAAGCGTTCCTATGGTAACTTTCAACCCGACGATGAGCTCAGGGAGGATATTAAAGGCAAAAAAAAAGAAAAAAAATTACATAGGTCGAATATGGAATGTCATCAGATCTTTGTGCCTTGATGCAAGAAAATGGCAATTGTTATCAGGCCCTTAAGGAAATGACTGTCCAAATTGAAAAATGCACGCTGAAAGAATTCATGCATTGTTGACATTCTTCTGTTAATTGCGGTCAGGACTGAATGTCATCCCCTCATGTTGCTAATAAACTCATTAACAGCTCAGATAATCGGTGAGATTATGTCATGAAGACTCCCGATAAGTCACAACTGTCACTATGTTACTAATACTAAGTTACTAATAACTACGTCATTGAGATCACCATCACGCCATTCAATAAGTCACAATATCAGCTCGGTATAATGTCCGGTTGCTGAAATATATTTAGGGAGTTTGTTTTACGGAGAGGGTCTTGAGAAAAAAATATGTTTTAATCCTATTTTTAGAATACATAACTGAGTATTCTGTTATGCAGTAAAAAAGCAGGAACCCTCAGCCTTATTTTGACACTAGGATTTCCCTGCTAGTGCTAAAAGTAATTTCACCAGCAATGCAACTTCAAAGGCAAAAAAGCACTGTTTTCTATTTAAACTGGAGCAACCAGCTTGGATAGTGTCCAGTAAAGAGCTTTAAGACAATGCTTAGAAGTAAAACAATCTTAATTCTGTTGAAGGATCAGGAAAAGGGTATTTATCAACCAATTTTTGCCAAAATGTATTCATTCATTCACTGTATTGGCCACAACGCAAAACTATCCTGTGTGACTTTATAAGTGAACTATCATAAGAACTTTTACAAATGCTAAAACTTAGTAACATTTTATAAGCAAAAGTAAAAGTATACAATTTAAATTATTTAGTTAGAAAAACTAAAAGATTTTGAAAACAGTGGAGAAAATATTCATTAATTGCTCTTGCTATAGAATGAGAAAAAGGCTTTAAACCTACTGGTGAAACTTCGTGAATAACATTCAAGTACAATAAATACAATAAAATAAGATGAAAGATTGTTTATATTTTATTCTTATTATATTCTTTTTATTTTATTGCACAGTTCCATTTTATATGTAAGAGATGTCTAGATTTAGGGTAAATAACTTAAGAAATAATAAAACACTTCAGACTCAAAATTCCTGAGGTAAATAATCAACAATGTTAAAGTTGAAAATGTATGTAACTGTTAGCACCACAAAGTTGATTATTTCCCTATAACAGCACGTCCTCAATCACTTTCTTTCTTTGATATCACCCAACTTTACAGATCTTTTTTTTTATTTATTAAAGAATGACAAATAAGTTTTTATCCATTTATAGCTACCCTTATTGTCTGCCCATCAAGCTAGTTCCCATACCTTTTGTGGTAAATAAGACAAGAAGGAAACTGATACTGGAGACTCCTTCCATAAACATTAAACAAACATTAAACTTTACCAAAAAATTAAATTTTGAAAGTGTGTTTATGTAAGGTATTCGATATACAAATCCTTGTAAAAGTTGTTACAGTGCTTACACTACAGTATGTCACATAGTTTATGTTAAGTATATCACAGGGTTTTCACACAACATCCAAATTACACGCAGAGGTTATGCGACGCATATTTGTAATTTATGAAAGCAGGGGTGACTGCAGCAGCAGCAACAGTGTGTAAATGTCCTTTTTCTTGCCATTTATTGTTCAAAAATCTATTGAACAGAAACCACTGTTTTGCAGATTCAGAAGTTTTGCTTTAGGGAACAGATTTTGCTTGAAAAAGTGACCTGCTACTTGTCGTTGTTTGCTCAAAGTTTTTTTAAAATGGTTTTCAAATGACATTTTTTTATATAGACAACCTTGATATAACAGACAACTATAATATTTTGGCAAAATAAGTAAAAATCCTATTTTTTTTCTGTCAAACTGTTACTTCACGTGATACTTCATGACAGAAATATAACAACAAAATACATGATGACTTTTGTTTAAGGACATGCAAATAATTCATGAGGCTGTCATTTGAGCTTCTTAATGAAAGTAAGTAGACATTATAATTTGGCTACTCTGAATTTGAGACATGTGATTTAGTCATTTGTCTAAATCAAACGCACAGAAGGAATACAGTACATTCATGGTTGTAATCATGTAACTTCATGGAGTATAAATGTGTTATGAAGGCCTAATGTAGCTGCCAGGAAAATAAAATGTTAAAGAAACGTCTGTTTTATGACAGAGGAGCATTTCAGGATGGATCGTTAGTCACTGAAATATTTTTCCCAGCCATGCAGGAGAAGTTACAGTAGCGGACCCTCAGCAAGGGTCACATCAGGCACTTCTGCGCTAAACTGTCCAGGGCTTTACACTTGTCTCCATGATGTGATTCTTTTTCCAGTGACCTTTCTTAACTCACCACCACTTTCCTCCACTCTCACTGTCCCTTTTCTCTGGATTTCAAAAGGCCCAGTGGTTGTCTTGTGTCTGCTTGCTTTTAACATGCTAAAGCTAATGGAAGCTCTCAACAAATCCAGCCGAGTAATGTTTTGTCTAAATGTTTAGCTTGTTATTTAGGGTTCTTTTCCTTTTTCCCCCTCTATTGCTTTTCATTGTATTGTATCTGATTGAAAGAGGCTCCTGTGTTTCCTTTTATTCAGAATACCTTAATAAAAAACTCAACAGAGAAAGAAGAAGGATGCGATCTCTCTGTTTAAAGAGCTCTTTCCATTTTTTTTCTCCTTCTGCTTGTGACAGAGTGTAAGGAAAGCTTACAACACTTTCAACACTTCTTGTTTTATTTGAAACTTTTCTTCGTACAAATGACATGCAGACCAGCATTGGCAATGCTAATGAAACCCCATTGTTGCGAATAAGTAGCATGCATCAGCAGCTAGGTTGCTTTCCTCATACTAAGATCCTGTTAGGCGGAAATCGAAAACTGTTGTTCTCACAGACGGTCTTACCACACTTTAAATCTGATAAAATCCCGAAGATCTGCTGCGTGTTAATGTATTCTTGATTAGCTTTCACTTCAAATGGGGCGAAAAGTAAATTTCTATTAGCGTAGCCAGAAAGACGTGCTAACAGTACCATGGCTTATATATGCAGATGGTTAAGGTCGCAGGGGATGAGCAGGAGACGTGGAATGGGGAAAGTACAAAATGAAATTGAAATTTCAATATGGCTTTGAATAGTAAGATGTATTTTGACTCTCGTTTCTGAAGCTCAAGGTCGCTGGGTGTGAAATCCTATTAAGCAATAAAGTATAAAGACTAAACATGAAGAACACTGTTTATAGGGAATATTGGGATTTTAATCAGACTGCCGCACATGTGCACCAGCGGACTTGTGCTGCTAATGCACTAAAGTTTTTCAAGTTGGTGTAAAAAAAAAAAAAAAATTTTTTTTAATCAATAAAAAAGCATGCCAGGAATTTCAATCAGTATATTAATTATGTAGCTTTGGAGGAATTTAATACAAATTTGAGTCAAGGGTTAGTTTCTTAATGGCTGGAATCAGTAAATCATCTCTATATAAGATCAACTTGGATGAAAACTAAAACCTTGACTATCTGATTAATAATACAAGGAGTGTTCAAGTCACACCAGGACTTTTGATTGGGCAAAATATCATAACACAATTATGAGTGTAAAAAACACCTTTATTTCTCTATATTCCCCTGCTACACTAATATATTATTATTATTATACACTAATAATCCCAGAATTTCACTGGTGCTTGGATACCATCAAAGTAGAAAGTTTTCTCAATATGCCTCAATATAGAGCCATGATCAGACTAGTGGCTTCACGTTTGAAACACTAGTCTCCTAGAAACTCCTAATGGCCCAAACATAAACATGTCCCACAGACAGATGGGTATTTACCGTAAGTTGGCAACACTTGTCGATTTTCAAGGAGTTTTCAAGGTGTTCCACTCTATGAATGTTCAAGCCATATCGATCAGGATCGTCATTCACGAACGCCACTTGAAGATATTGCATATACTAAGAAATGGTATGGGACTCCCCAACATTGCATAGTGCAATGAATTCATGAATGTGCTAACTGAATAAAAGAAAATACATGGGGTAATTAAAATGAGTCAAGCCGCTACATTGTGCCTCAATGTGCCACAGTTTCTTATAATCTGATGAACATACAATTACAAATTGAAATAAAGTCATATAACAAGCATTATGTCACATGAGCAACAGTGCAGTATATTGTAAGATGTTTCCATACATTTGTGCAATTTTCTGTATTTTTGTTCTGCTGTTTCCATCATTTGCTTTTTGAACAGATTATTTTTTAACAATAGGAAGTGTTGTTCCTTTTGCTTTCAGGTGGTTCTGTTCACTGGCTTCTCTCTTAGACTACTAATCATTAGTTTAAGAGTGCCTTATACCGTACATAAACCCCTACTTGTGTTTGAAAGATGCTAGTCAGCTAGCTACAGTTGCGCTTGAAGCCTAACCACATTGAGCTTATTTAAGTTAGAGACTAAAATAAATGATGTTGTTTCTAAATTAGAGTCTTTTCAGGGGACCATGAGCTATGAAGAGCAGAACAAAGAATTGTTGTGGGCAGGGGAAACTAATTGTGAAGAGATGAGAACAGGAAGTGACAGAAAAAGTTTCAGAAATAATAAAGGAAAGGACTACATGCAGCTACATTTGCATACAGGATTGGATGTCTTTGCTGTGGATACACTTACTCTATGAGTAAAAGTAAACTAAATTCACAGTGGTACTGCCCAAGCTAATTTATTGGCTAATTAATTCTTTAGCAATAATTAAATGACAAATTCTGAGTTGCACCACTGATTCTACTGTCTGGCATACACACAAAATGCATGAATGCATGAATCGCACTTATGAATTTAATTTTACAGATCACCCAGTGGTTTTATTGAGCATGTTTCCTCATCCTCACCAAAATTAATTCCCTTTTACTCCACTGCTCTTAGAGTTTACATTAAAAAAAGCATTTTTAAAAATTATTTGTAATTTAGTCAAATTATTGAACCTTTTTTTAAATTTAAATGAAACTGCAGTTTTTTAAACAGTAGTTTTACTTACCGTCAATGTGTCTCCAATTCCATCATTTTCATTTAGAACTTATGGGAAGCAATTCAGAGTTCCCCTTCGGTAGTGCTGGTCTCTCAGTGCATTAATTCAATTCAATTCAATTCAATTTTATTTATATAGCGTTTTAACAATGGTCATTGTCTCAAAGCAGCTTCACAAAAATGAAAGAAATGAATTTTTTTCAATTTCAATAAAAAAAAAATGCCATGGTAGTTTTACTGGGATCTCTTGCCATTATTCTTGTCTCCTATTCCTTTATTATTTTAGCTGTACTACAAATAGCAACTTCACATGGATGGCTAAAAACTTTTTCCACATGTATGTA
>JAOVVB010160595.1:0-11629 GCA_028570985.1 Heterobranchus longifilis | reverse complement strand
GATGGAGGTCAGGATGTTTTTTTTTTACATTATTGGATGGTTATGCCAATACCGTTTCCAAATCCGATACCAAATTTGATTGATTTTTGAAGGGCATTTGAGGTTGTAAAAGAATTGCGCATTATACTGTAGTACTCAAATAAAATACAGTAAGTAGCAGCCAGCTGAAAAGAAAATGCATCATGAATTATCATGTCTTATATTAGGAATTATTTGGTGTACAGGATTACTGTACGTCTCATCTTAGAGATTTAATATGGATATAGAGAGGGCGATGTTTGACTTTAGGGGCTTATGCTGTACATTCTGTTGACAGTGGGCAGTCTGAGAGTAGCTCTTAGGTCTTTAACACTCCAGTCCAGACCTCCTGTGGCCCTGTACAGGATAAGCAGTATAGAGAATGAAGGGCTGAGCGAGTCTTCTTAAGAACTCTTTAAATCGTCTTAAAGAAAATGAGATATAACTAATTATGCCATGAAGACATGGAGGCCTTTGGCAAAATAGTCCTGTGGTGTTAATGTTTTTAGGGGTTTATTGGGTTCTGAAGATGTCCCCAATTGCTCGCTTGTTTGTCTGGTCATGAAGCCATCTTGCAGTCGTGTTTCCACTGGGTAGGACTTTTTTCTTTACAATGAAAAACGGATTCATTTTACAGGAGCATGAAAAAGCGTCTCTTATTTGAAGAGAACGCCCCAGTGCTGATGAGTAAGATTCCTAAGCTTCAAAAGCTGAAGAAGGGAACCAGACAGCTTAGCTTTGTTGTAGAAATGAAAAATAGCCATGATTAATGATTCAATGTGACTTGTGATTTGAAGCTTCATCGAATATCGCTTGCTACGTCACTAATTCAGTTCAATAGAGTTTACTTCAGTTGCATGTACTAATTGTGCTAGGGATGTGGCTTGACCTAAAGAGCTCAAGATTCTGCTAAAGATCATAGTATAAAGATTGCACTAAAATCAATCATAACTAATGCCTTTTAGGAAGTAAAAATGTCAAAAATCCTTGTGTTTCTTTGAGAATCCCACTGCTGCACCGAACGGCGCTAACTAATTCATGTTTGACGGATACGCAGTGGTGTGAGGAGGCACTTGGTCAAGATGGCGTAATCAGTAGCGGTTCTGCTTTGGAAGGAGATTTTGTGTCCGTGCTTCATCCATCAGTCAGAACGGCTGATTCACATGACCAAATGTACAGTACATCATTAACAAACATTTTGGGAACGATATGTTTCTGTCTTGTAGTTGGCCCAGCTGTGGGAGAAGCTGTATTTTAGAACGCCTCCTGGTTTACATTGGCACTTCCTGTCATCGGTATAAACCCATAAAAATGTTTTATTTATTCATTTATTTTTGATAATGTACTCTACAGTGTAGACTTTATATGTATACAGTACTTGTTGCATAAAGAAATAACCATTACAAGTCTCTAACTGTGACGTTCAGATTCACTTTGCCCAGGATTAAAAAAATAAAATAAAATAAATAAATAAAAAAACACGATGGTCAACCCACAGAATGGCAGTCTGACCCAAATACCAAATATGGCCATGTATGTGTGTAGAAAGAGCCCTCTAACCTCTGTTCCTGGCATACCGAGAGACGCACAGTGAAAGAGCGAGAAGGAGGAGTTCTGCTTTTCCTCAGTCGGGACATCTGCATTCTTTCATGTTCAGTCAGCGTGACTGATTCCCTGAAAAGACGGAGAGTGAGCGCAGAGCCGGAGGAGTGCACCCATGACAGGAATAGGAACGTTCTTCACTGTAAAGGTCCTTATTCTGTATCTTCACGTGTCGGAGTGTCCTTTTCTGTGTAACACAGATTTTGTGCTCGGCTTAGCTCGTTTTAAGAAGAGACTCTTAGTGCACCCTGTGTTTATCTTTCTCGCCCAGGTGTGAAAAGGAAGTGTGTTTGAATAAGCGATGCGCCCAATGTACATTTCTTTAACCAAAACTAATTTTGTTCTTTTTAAAAAAAGATTTTCTTCTAATTATTGTATATGTTTACAGTCATGTGTACTCGTTATTCCCCTCTATTTTAATTCTCTCTTTTTTTTGGGGGGGGGGGGTAAAAACATAATAAAAAAATTCTGATCATAGTGTAGTGGGTATTAATATTAGACAAATACAACCTTAGACAAACAACAGCATGTAACTTTTTCCACTGTGCCATATTTTATTTAACAACAATGAAGCCAAAAAGAAAAAGAAAAACATGCACTCTCATTTAACAGAGCAAGATTTAACAGCTTGCAGATTCACATTTAACAGCAATGTTGATGTAAACGATGAAGTAATCGTTTTCCTGTATCTCTCATATTGTTTTGGATTATTCTTCTTTACAACATTCCTTCCATTCATTGAGGTTTTTGGGTATTGGCGTATGCACAGCTCTGTTAAGTTCCCACCACACCATTTCAGTTGGATTGAGTTCTGAACTTTGACTCGGCCATTCCAAAACCTTGATTCGTTTCTTTTTCAGCCATTCTGATGTAGATTTACCGGTGTGCTTTGGGTTATTCCCCTGTTGCATGACCGAATTTCAATTAAACTTTATCTGCCACACAGATGTCCTTACACTGCATCTAGAATACTCTGGTATACAGAGGAGTTCATGGTCGACTCAATGTCTGCAAGGTGTCTACACAATGATACTATTGTGGCAGCAAAAAACAAGCCCAAATCATTACCCCTCCACCGCCGTGCTTGGCAGTGGGTACGAGGTGTTTCTGCTGAAATGCTGTTTGGTTTTCGCTGGGCATTAGCATGGAACTGGGCATTAACGCCAAAAAACTTCACTTTGGTCTCATCCATCCATAAGTCATTGTTGTAGAAGCCTTGGGGTCTGTTAAAGTGCAGTTTTACGAACCTCGGTTGTGCCACCATGTTGTTTTTAGACAGAAGAGGTTTCTCCACGCAACCCTTCCAAGCAAACTGTACTTGTTCAGTCCTCTTCTAATTGTGCTCTCACGGACTTTAACTCTAACATGGTCAGTGAGGCCTGTTTTTTAAAAAAAAATTTATTTCTCTCGGCATTGTACGGTCTGATCTGGTGAAAGTGCTGGGACGTCCCTCTTGGGAAGATTGGCAACTGTCTTGAATGCTTTCCACTTGTCAATAATCCTTCTCTTTGTAGAACATCGAAATCCAAATTGTTTGGAAATGGGTTTTTATAACCCTTTCCAGATTGATGTGCAGCAACAATTGCTTGTCTGAGAGCTTATATCTTTCTCTCATACACACCTGAATGCTTCGGGCCAGCAAACTGCCAAAATGTGTACTTTTATAGAGGCCTACACACCTGCTGATGATCATCTGGCTCCAACTTACACTCTTAAATTCCGTGGAAGCAGTAAGGGGTTACTTAGTATTGCCCGCATGTTTTTTTTTTTCTTTTTGGCTTGAATAATGGCACAGTGAAATATTGTTGTTCGTCTGAGGTTGTATTCGCTTTAATACTAAGACCTGCTATGATCAGATGATTAAAACATTTTTTTTTTTATACACAAAACCACAGAATTAAACCTTAACACTCAATGGTATAATAAAATGTGAACTATTAAATAACTTTAATGCTTTTTCAAAAGCTCAAGCTCAAGGTTATTGGACTTTTCCCCAGTTATTGGTCAGTGCTGTTTTTTTACAAAGAAAATTCAAATGAAAATTCAACAAGGAGGATGAAGGCCATCGTCTTCTTTCTCTGGGACACCAGCTTTTTAATCTGCTTTACACACAATGTTAGGTGGCAGGAAAGAGGTGAAGATACACATGATTGGCAAGTACCGTTATGATTGACGTGAGACTGCACCCCTCCTCCCTGAGAGGGCAGCCAATCTGCTCCCCAGACTCCCGGTTCTGGATGCATTACCTGTGATTTAAACTGCCAATGTCTGAATAATAGGGTGTGTGCTTTCCTGTTGCGCCACTTGGGCACGATTGGCACCGTATCAGTTATACCTGAGAGCAGTCGGCCAATCACTGTCATGGCCAATCGAGCTAAATCCAGGCATATTCCAGTGACTGGCCAAATAATCTGTGCATCTTTCGTTTTTTTTTTTTATCCATCTGTGTGTATGAGAGAATGGGAATTTTGAGCAGACTGAACAAATGCCTGTGTTATAATATGAATACTATTACATAATATATACATATACATAATATACATCATACACATCATCCACCTTCCTAACCCACTGCTCCTCATCTCTAAATCAATAAACTTGCACATCCAGGAATATCGCCGCGTTTATGCAAAGTGGAAAGCTGGTGGCTGTGAAATACATAAAAGAAAAGGAACTAAAAAAGCAATAAAAAGCAACAGCGCAATTTTTCACAGGATCTCTCAAAGCTTGCTGTAGTGTGTGTTTAATTAAATAGGTCTGCGAGAGTGTATTAAAGTGAATTATTAGTTTTTAGCATAGTGTGTATGGGTTTACACGCGCGTACACGATTAGCGTGCTAAAACACTGTCCCATGAGCACGCTCTTCCTCTCTCGGCGTGGATGTCTTCTTACTTCTTTTTAATGAAGGAGTGGGGAAACATGCACTGTACGTCTCTGCGCCGGATCCATTAGTTAGCCCCTAATGCTCTCTCATGCTCTTGTGTGACCTGTGCTACGAAACAGGATAACGTCGCAGCTCCCTCTGCAGGGTTTGTGATTTATCTGACTGGTCTGAATGATTATTAAAAAGTAGCTGGTGTAGAGAAAAGAGCGAGACGTCTGCTGTGACGTGTCTAAAAGCCAAGCGTGTAGAAAGCCGCTGTTGGATTACATGGAACTCATGGGACGAATACAATACAGTAGCCATGGTGAAATCGAAACAAATTACTGTATGCTAATGGTTATCTTTATTGCATTTAAAGATTAATTTTGCTCATGTGATTAATGATATGGCGGTACGGTGTCTTAGTGGTTAGCACTATTGCCTTGCACCTCCAGGGTTGGACTCCTGGGTTCAGTTCCAGCGTCGAGTCTGTGTGTATGGAGTTTGCATGTTCTACCTGTGCTTAGTGGGTTTCCTTAGGGTTCTCCGGTTTCCTCTCACAGTCGAAAAACATGCACATAAGGCTAATTGGCGTTTCCAAATTGTCCGGAATGTGAATGTTGACCGGAGGTCCTACCACGGTTGTACAAATGGGAATAAATACAATGGTCACCATTGGCCACCATGGTCCCTAGTTGGACTACAGAGGTTCCTAAATGGATAGAATGTTATGTTATATTATATTATATTATATTATATTATATTATATTATATTATATTATATTATATTATATTATATTTATATTTTACTGGGGCGGTGGTGGCTCAGTGTGTTCGGTAGTTTGAGTGCTCCGCCAGGTTGCAGCTGTTGGGCCCTTCAGCAAGGCCCTTAACCCTGTCTACTCCAGGGCCGCCGTATACTGTCTAACCCTGCGCTATGACCTCAGCCTACTAACAAGAAGCTGGGATATATGAGGAATAAAGAATTTTACTGTGCAGTAATATATACAGTATGTATAAACTTAGATTAAAAACTTCACTTAAATGATAGGAAATTGTACGACTGATATTACTCCTTAGTAGTTTCTAGTCCCCTGATTGGACAGTTGTTCACATCACCATAGCGAACATCGTAAAACTGTGTATTACATGTTTTTCTTTGTTTTTTTTCTGGGTTTTTGTTCCAGGTTGTACATATTTAAGTCAGTTTGCTGTTATATTGCATCATGTGTCCTGCTATCTTTAGTTCTACAGGGATTTGTTGTACGTGTTTGTGTATGTGTGTATGTGTGTATGTGTGTATGTGTGTATGTGTGTGTGTGTGTGTGTGTGTGTGTGTGTTAGGAACCATGTTTGGGGTCACTGAGCAAAGCCCTTAGACTTTAAAAGCTGTATTTTGATGTAGCCTTACTTAGAAGTCTAGTTAAACGTCTTCATGTACAGTACAGTACATATTATTTATATTACTCATAAAAACTGTTTCAGTCATTGCAACATACAACGGTATTTAGTATGGTTATAAACGAAATTTTATGTCCCCTACATCAGTAAACAAGTCAGACCTGCCAAGTAGTCGTGGATTCGCTCAGTCATTCAGTTCATCAAATATTTTTCCTTGCTCCTCATGACTGCAGCCTTCCTTCATTAACCCCATTAAAAAAAAAAAAAACAACTATAGAAGTGCTTGATTTTCTTTTTCTTCTTTGGTTTTTGTTGGCAGGGGAACCTCTGGGAAAATAAACAAGGCTCATTACTTTCTTTTCCAGAACATCCTGTCAGCAACAGCTTTTTTATTGTTTGGTTCCCATCTGATGTGTGTGTGTGTGTGTGTATGTGTATAGAGAGAGAGAGAAAGAGAGAGAGCACTGTCGCCTTGCACCTCCAGGGTCCGGGTTCTATTCCCGGCCCGGCTCGATTCCCATCTCCCAAATTGCCCGTGTACCCCGCCTCGTGCCCTAAGCCTCCTGGGATAGGCTCCAGGTCCCCGCGACCCTGAATACAAGATAAAGCGGTATAGAAGATGAGTGAGTGAGTGAGATAGTAGATAATACACAAATTTGACAATGTGAACTCACATATTGAGACGCACTATTAACAAAAGCAACAGCATGATTGTTCTGAGAGGTTCTCAACTACTCAGAAATTTAGGCTGTAAAAGGATTTTCTTTCCACTGGTGGCATGGGCATCTTCCAGGATGATGATGCTATTCATTGGGCTCAAATTGTGAAAGAGTGGTTCTGTGAGCATAGAATTTTATAGAATTGGGCACCACTGAAAGTTTGTTACAGTAGATGTGCTTGAGAAGACTCTATGGAGTGCTTTGACTCTTCCATAATCAATACAACTGAACTGCCGAAAGTGAATGCACCAGTGGACAAATGTATGCTGTAATCAAAGCTAAAGGCAATCCAACAAAATAGTACTTTTTTTTAATATATGATCTTATTTTAACAGAGAACAACACTTATATTATGACCTTTTGGGTTAGGAGATGTTTATGAAAGGTACCAAAGTGTCAGTGGTATACACTGTAACTGTCAAGAAATTTTCTGCTAATCTTTTGAGCATTCTGTTGTCTCTGTAACATTAAAAACATCATTTTAGTTATGTAAAAAAAGGGAACAAAAGTCAGAAGAGGAACTAATTTGTCTTATGGTTGTTCTCTAATATTAAATGTAACTATGATGGGTTAGAGCAAATGTTATGCAAGTCATTAATGATGTAATATAATTGTTGGCAAATTACTGTAGCATAACAGGAATAAGACACTTTGGGATGTGCTGTTATAGGAAAATAAATGACTTTTACTAGTGATAATATTATCTCAAATTATTGGGCCATTATTTTCTCATAACTGCATGCACAACGTATGTTATTGTTCAGAGAACTTTGTTTAATGCATGTGTTTATAGGCAAACATACACTCACCAGCCACTTCATCACTTCACCTTGTTAGTATCATGAGATAGATTCATTCAAATATTCCTTAGAGATTTTGATCCATCTCGACATTATAGCTTCATACAGTTGCTGTAGATTTGTTGGCTGCACATTCATGATGCCGAATCTCCCGTTCCACCAAAGCCCAAAGGTACTCTGTTAGATGGAGATCTTTTAGGAATTTTAGGGAAAGTGAACTCACTGCCAGGCTCAGTAGGTCTCAAAATGTGAAAATCCACTAGATTGTTACTCCAACACCAGTAGCCTGAACCATTGATACAAGGCAGGATGGATCCATACTTTTTTTTTGTTGTTTATATCAAATGTCACAGTAGAAATTGGGACTCACCAAACCAAGCAGAATAAAAAAAAATGCTTCCTGTTCTTAGGTGACACGAGTAGCACCTGGTGTGGTCTTCTGCTGTTATAACCGATCTCCTTCAATGCTTGATGTGTTGTACATTTGGAAATACTCTTCAGTATACAGTACCATAGTTGTAACAAGATATTATTTGAGATACTTTGAGAGGCTTTCTATCTATTGAAACCAATCTGCCCATTCTCCTGTAACCTCTGGAATCAACAAGACATTTTCACCCAGAGAACTGCCACTCACTGGATATTTTCTCCTTTTCAGACCATTCTCTGGAAGCTCTAGAGATGGTTTTGCATGAAAATCCTAGTAATATTTCAACAGGTTTCGGAAATACTCAGACTAGCCTGTCTGACACCAACGACTAATCCACATTAAATGTCACCTAAATCACCTTTCTGCTGCTCAGGCCTTCCCTCCCCATTCTGATGCTCAGTGTGAATTTCAGCAGATCATTTTGACCATGTCTACATGCCTAAAGGCATTTTGTTGCTGCCATGTGATCGGTTAATTAGATGTTGGCATTAACAGGAAGTTGAATAGGGGAACCTAGGGAAGTGGCTGCTGAGTGTATATTTATTGTATACAATTAAGAAAAAAAATAATGCTGTACCTTCTGGATCTTACCTGTATACAAAGACAGGCTCCTGAACAAAACTGCCAATCCTTTGTTAAGAGAGGAAAAGAATAAGACAGGGGAAATAAATTATTGCATTTTACAGAGCCATCCTTCAGGCTTTTATCCAAGCTTTTGCTAGTGCATACTCCTCAATGTTCCAGGAAACATGCTGGGGCAATCTTTTAGAGCACTAAAATTTACGAGGATGTTTTCTTTTATATGCACACATATCATTCCAGGAAAATTATATCTTATTGCATTTTGACACAGTGCCACAAACAGTATCAAAGAATGCCCTACTTATCTCACTCTGCAATAATCAAAATCAAACAGCATCCGCACAAAAAAAAAAAAACAACAACTAGGTCACATATGAATGTGCATATAAAGTTTATTTTGGGGGTTTTCTGTTATATAGAATATGTATAAAGCACATTTTGGATATGTGCTTTATATTTTTGGATATTATGTTTTGGATATGTGCTTTATAGTTTTATAGTTATAGTTTTAAAAATGAATTCAAGCTAGGAAAACCAAAATCAGATAGTAAAACACAACCATTCAGATAATACACTCCTAAATATTTTTTTATTGGTTCTTTGTATAGGCAAGAGTCTCATGCTCTAAAAGAGCTTTTAAATGCCTTTAAATGATGAAATTCTCAGATGTCTAATAGATCTAATAAAAATGTGATTCATGTAATTATTTAAATTGCACCCTAGTAGCCTTCTAAATAAAATTCAGTTTGTAAGCTACTATTCTGTTGGTAATTTCTGACACATCCATTCAATTGATTCCATAGGAGTCCAAATGATTTTTTTTTCCCAAGTGAATTTATTGAAAGTAAAATAAATTGGTTTATGGAACGAATCATCCAAGTTTCCATTATTACTTATGGGGAAATTTGGTCTGAAACAAAATGGCGTTCAGGATTACCCTCGCAGAGACACAGGGATTCCCCCTTTAAAGGTGCAGAGACAGCATTTCACTGTGAGATTTATTTCCTTAGGTGCAGTTATGGCTTTTGGGAAACCAAAAAAAAGTGTTGGGAAAGGGGACAGATTTAGTCAAGTGGATTGGTATGCATTATATTGTATATTCGCGTCAAAGGCGTTTAAGACTCACTTTGTCAGACTTAAGAAAAAATCCGACTTACGAACACGCTTCCGGAAAGGAACTCACTCATGCGTAAGTAGGGGACAACCTGTACTAAAAGTTTACTCAGGTACCATTGCATGAGTTCATTCAGAGCAAAGAACATCATTCATGAGGAGAACATGCAAAACTCTGCACAGTCAGTGTCTGTGCACTGCAAGTGTCTGGACCCCCAGGGTTGTGTAGCGTTTGCGCACAATCACCAAAGAGGTCTAGACCTGACTCTGGGATGCTGACTCGAGGACCTGTGAGCCCGGAGTAGCATGGACATCCACACTATAAAATCTGACAAATGTGTGCGGAGAGGACCAACCTGCCGCATCACACACTTCCTGCAAGGGGACACCTCTTCCCAAAGCCATTGACAACGCAAGCCCCCTAGTTGAATGAGCCCTAATGCCTAGAGGTGGTATGTGACCACGCACCTTGTAGGCTAGGCCAATAGCATCCCTCACCCAATGTGACATTGTCTAGTGGCTGCCACCCCCCACTTGCGGCCCCCATAGCATATAAAAAGCTGCTCCGACTTGCGCCACTGGCTAGTGTGGTAGACGTAAATCTGCAGAGCACATATATTGGGCACAGTAAGTGAAGTCTTTCCTGCTCCGGAGCAATAAATGGCGGAGGACAGAAGGCTTTGAGAACAACTGGGTGAAGGGTCGAGAATGGAACTTTCAGAATATAATTCGGGTGAGAATGCAGAATAGCTTTGACCAGCTCAGGGGCAAAGTCTAGGCAGGATGGCGAGACTGACAGAGCCTGCAAATCCCCAATTCTCTACAGAGAAGTAATGGCCATTATAATAACCATCTTAAGGGTCAGAAACATAACAGGCGCTGACTCTAGTGGTTCGAAAGGGGTATCAATCATACCCTTGAGTACCATAGCTAAGTCCCATGAAGGGACTGTTGCTCTAGTGGGCGGCCTCAATCGTTTAGCTCCACGAATAAAGAGGGCAACTAAAGGGTGCTTTCCCACAGAAACTGGGTCTACATGCTTTGCCATACACCAACTTTTAAAACCATTCCAGCTGCGGGCATAAGTTCTTCTAATAGAGGGAGCCCTAGCACTCAGAATAGTTTCTATTACATTGGCTGAAAGACCAGCATCTCTTAGTTGGTCCCCCTTCGGGGCCACACATGAAGGTTCCAGAGCTTGAGTCTGGGATGAAATATTGCCGCCTCCGCCTGAGACAGAAGATCCTTCCTGACCGGAATCGTCCATGGTGAGCCGTCGAGGAGAAATATTAGATCTGAGAACCACACTCTGGTCGGCAAACGGGCGCTATCAATAAGAGGCGAAACCCCTGATGACGGACCTTCGCTAGGACTCCGGGGAGCAGAGCTATCAGAGGAAATGCGTAAAGACGCAGCCTGGGCCACGTGTCGGCCATAGCATCCAGACCCAGGGGAGCTGGATGAACCAGAGAGTAGTAAAGGGGACAATGTGCCCTGTCCAGTGAGGCAAAGAGGTCCACCTCTTCTACATAAAATCTCTCCCAGATTTGAATGACCACTTTGGGGTGGAGTTTCCATTCCCCATGTGTCACAGCTTGTCTGGACAGCAAGTCTGCTCCTAAATTCATATGCTCGGGAATGTAAATCACCCTGAGGGACAAGAACTTGTCCTGTCCCCAAAGCAGAATCTGCTGCACTAGCTTGTTTAAGTGGCGCGAACGCAATCCATCTTGTCGATTTATATAAGAGACTACCGTAGTGTTGTCCACCCGCACTAGGGCATGGTAGCCTTTCATGGTAACTGCTGGAGAAAGTATTTCAGGGCCTGAAATAAAGCCATCATTTCGAGGCAATTGATGTGCCATGCAAGAAGATGACCTCTCCAGATCCCTTGGGCTGGACGGCCATCTAAGACCGCGCCCCAACCCATGAGGGAACGTCTGTTGTTAGCATCTTGCGATGACAACACGAACCTAGAGTGGGACCCAAAGTCAGAAACCGGGGTCTGAACCAAATAGAAAGGGTACGAAGCCCCTGGTGCGTAACCCCTTTTTGCCTCAGGGGATTGGCCCTTGGATGAAATCCCCTGGCTCTCAGCCAC
>JAOVVB010160549.1:0-11631 GCA_028570985.1 Heterobranchus longifilis | reverse complement strand
GATAACTTCTGTTATGATTTGACACTATAAATAAAACTGAATTGAATTGAATTGATTGGTTTAAGGAAATACGCACTGAATCCAGACTTTCCCCAGTGCAGACATGACGCTGTGGAGATAGACCTGGCTACGCAAGACCTACAGAATCTTAACCTTTTCTGTACAAAATAAATATAAATTACATTTATAATGAAATGAAACATTCTGTTATTGATGGCCATTATTAAAGGCAAACTCAATGGAGCAAGACATAGGGCTGACTGCAGGGTTGGAAATTAGCACCAGCCACCCGTCAAATGCTGGTAAAATATGCAAGTGGCTGCTAGATTTGCTTCACTCACCAGGCAAAAAAAAACCCAATGGTAATCTATTGAGTGGCTGCTAGATTTTGGAATCCACCAGCCACAGTGGCAGGTGGACAAAAAAAGTTAATTTCCAACCCTGGCTGACTGGCAGGCAGCGCTGCAGCAGGAGCAGCAGGAGCAGCAGCAACGCTGTCCGTGTGGACACCACGTGTGTGCGGTAGGCAGCGTGGCCCGGGCGTAATGCAGTAACTCAAGGCTGCATACATAATGCAGAACAGCACATGCACCAGAGGAGCATACGTAGACCGGTAATTCAAAGTCTAGTGTGTTCGAATTGCTTGGTAAATGATATCTATGACTATTGATTAAATTTAAGCCCTTCACATTACATTATGGACTCTATCCCATCTCGGGGAAATGCTAAGAGTGAACAGAATCCCTTTGAGATGGGTCATGACATCAATGGTTTATGTTCTGTCTTGGGAGTGCTCTCCATTAGCCCTGAAAAACAAACCTGCTGTTCCTGTAGGTTATCATACACCTTGTAGGTCAGCAGAGAGGGAGCTGAATGTCAGCGGTATATTCCCTCAGTATGTGAGGGCTGCAACAAACACTGTACTCAACAGACAACAAAGACATAAAACAGACAAAGAAAGCCCGACAAAGAAAAACGAACACACATACCTTTACACAAAGACACAAAAGATGGCAAATTCTCTAATCTTTCGCAAAGGTCAAGAGCCTGCTGTGGCTCGTCTTACACTTCGCTGTCTCGGCATACAAAACAGTTTGTTCAGCATTGGGGTGTGTCAATCACGACATCCGTTTAGGCTTACGCGGTGTCACGGTATAGGCCTACCACGCCATTTAGAAATCTCAGTGATTTTCAATACTGTAAAGAATACAGATGCCCCCCCCTTTCTATTAAACGTATACAGAGATGCTGTATTAAGATCCTGTGGTGCACAGCGCACGCCACCAGGTCAGTCTCTCCTCTCTACTGGTGGAGCAGGCAGCTGACCTGACAAAGATGGCGACCGCCAAAGAAAAGTACCACTGTGCTGCCACTTATTTTAGGTTTTGTCTCGGTGTCAAAAGTGAGCCAAAACTGACGGAGCTGCGTACACTATTCTCCTCAAGACAGATGCGGCTTGCCGCCCTGACTCTGCAGTCGGAGCTCCGGCAGGAGGCGGGAGATCGACGAGCCCGACAGCAGCGGCTCCTGCTGCTCCGGCTAAGAGCAGAGCTTTGCCTTGAAGCTGCGTCGGTCCCCGCTGACGACGGCCCCCGGGGCAGCAGGGGCTCTCTGCGGCACCCTTTTCTACACTGCAGCGACATAAACAAATGTCACATAGATGACACATGTATATGGACAGCGCCGTGCAAGAACATATGGAAGAATGATGCTTTTTTTTCTTATCTATTCATTAATCTATTGGCCATAAGGATTTAAACCCATCAAGACTTGTCTAAGTAGGCTAATTGCATATTAGACACCCAGCATTGTAGACTAGATAATGTCATACATGCTACAATGACTTCTATCACCAGCAGCTCAGCTTTTTTTTTTTTTTTTTTTACACATATACTATCATATACAGATGCCCCCCGGTGAAACGACAGTACCACCCAAGCCTACGTCAGTTTACTGTCAAACATTTCACTGTAATGTGACTGTAACAACGAAACATTTCGCACATGCAAGAGTATTTTTCCATGTTTGTTTGATAGTTGGCGTTCATTGGCTGAGGCCAGGGAGGCCTGTGTTATCGACTGACTATGGATCAGGACCACTCTAGCCTGTAGGCTATTAGGAGAGCCAGCAGTTCAGGCTCCTGCCCTGCCGTTCCTTAATTGGTCCCCTCAGAAGCCGGGCGCACACAAACTTCACAATCACACTTCAAGATTGTACTGAAGAGAAAAGAGAATCCCTGTGTGCAAGCCACTTGGCATCGATTAGCTCACTCTATCACTTCAGTTTCTTCTTCACATTTTTTCATCTCATTTCTTTTCACCTACAGATTACAATCAGCTGGGGTGGTCTTTGAGTAAACCATACAAGTCGAGATAAAGAGGAATAGACAGAGGAGAAAATGGCTGGAACAAATGGGAGATGACTCAGGACTGCCTACTGGGTAATTGGGTTTTATCCTCTCATTTTATCAGGCATTGTTTTGGATTACAGCTATACAACACACACATAGGCAGGAAAAGGAGAAGGATACGTCGGCATTAGCAGATAACTGATTAGGAGTGGGAGAATGAGACCGGTGCTGCAGTCTAATTATGATACTGCACAGAAGAAAAGCTTGACCGTTTTCTGCAGAAAATGCTGGGCTTTTCCCTCGAAACCAACGCTGGTATCAAGGTATTGGACACAGTCAGTAAACACAATGCACGCAAAAATGTCAACACGAGATGCTGCGGCACAATAGCTTGTCTTTTCTATTTCCACATTTTAATTCAAGGCATGGTAATTTCAACCTGACATTTCAATTTAAGATGCTTCTACAATTCAGTGCTTTGAATATGGATCTTGTCAGTACATGTGTACGCTCCGGGTGCAGACTACGACAGGATGACAATTGCAGAAATACTGTAGATGTCTTACCCTGTAATACGCAGTGTTTCACACCTATTTCTACTGTGACTTTTACAATCAAGTGGAGCTGTTACTAAAGTAATTTATGGCCAACTACATCACTAAAAGGTTTATTGAATTCACCGGCACTTTATTGGAGCAGCTAGATCATAAGTTCAAAGTGGACGTGACAGGTGAAAACGCTTTCATTAATATATATTTTTATAGCTTTTCCCCAGTAACCTGTTCAAAACTCTATCTTAAACCAAACTCTAAATTATCATTAAGATACATTTACTGTTCTTGCATCTCTCTCGACTGAACCAGCACGGCGACACCAAGCTGGTTTCAGAATAAACTACACGCCCTGTGTTGATTGTAATAAAGGAGCATATCACCCAGTGCGACTGTGAGGCTTTTTTAATGCGTTTCTAATATTTTTTGGATGACAGTGGGGCTCTATAGCTTAGAGGCATATAGTACGCTGTTCATACTGTGTGTGACTACACAGAAATACTTGTTAGAAAAATGCATTGTTGGTTTGCAGAGTTGCAATGATTAGTCGATTGACAGAATAATAATTGGCAATTACTCTAATAATCGATTATTCATTCAAACAGTTTTTCACGCAAAAATTGCAGGAAATGCTGTTTTCAGCCTCTCAAATATTAGAGCCAGAATAGATGTCCTGCTTTTCTCTGTTTTATATGATATTAAACTGAATATCTTTGGGTTTTGGGCTGAAAAAAAAAACAAGGCGTTTAAAGACATCATTGGTCTCTGACACTTTCTGACACTTTCTGACACTTTCTAGACCAAATGATTAATCGAGAAAATAATCGGCAGATTAATCGATATTGAAAATAATGGTTAGTTGCAGCCCTAATAAGAAGAGTCTTAGTCAACCATTGGTCGGTTAGTCACAGAATTCAAAAAACAAAATAAAAAAAATAAAAAATCACACTCCATTCGGGAGCTGTGCCTCGTCACGCTGCCATGCCAATAAATATGAAGAGACTTGTTGCTGCGCGATGACGACCGCGAAAGCACTGAAGAGAAAACTAACCAGAGAAATTGACAAGAGTCCAGCATATATATCCAAGCTTCTGTCCTAGACCCATGTTCTAAGAGCTTGTCATTCTTCGATGCAGAGAAACGGGACGAGGCATACTTGACGGTGTCGGATCTGGCTGAGAGTTTTGTCTCCAGCAGAAGCTGCTCAGAGAGAGAGAGAGGATCGTGACAGCAGTACAGTATTTATAATTTATTTTATGAGTTATTGTGTCGGTGTTATACTGTGTTGAAATAAATAAACAAAATGTTCAGTCTCGTTGCAGGTGGCACATTCAGAATCATTACCGCTTTTGCAGTTTGCATTGTCGTTAACAGGCGGCTCGCTTCATGCGTTTGCTTGTAAATTTTGTATTTTAAAAAGGTTTATTATTACGGTTTTGTATTTCTCTATAATGTAGCACAGTGACATTGTTACTCATAACATTTCTTTCTCAGCCCTGGAACTCGAACCATTTACTGATGCCACAAAAATACATATTTAAATAATTTAATTATACATAAACGTGCAAAGAATAGGAAAATCTTTGTCCGGGGGCAGGCCCAGTAGCAGCGTGTATCATCAGCTCTGGGGTTGAGTTGGTCCAAACCAGCTACGATGAAATGAAGCAGAAATAGGCAAAGCTTTTTATTGATTCTGCTGTCTGTGAGGTGAAACAAAAGTAGTCTGTAAATGAATGTAGCCACATCGATGCACAGAATAGATGTTATCTATCTTAATGACAAAGAGGAGTCCTTGGCTGAAGGGGAAGCTCATCAAAGCTGCACGTGCATAACCTCGCCACGGTGCACAGAGAGCAGAAGAAAACACACAACCTTACATATGGATAAACATTTAAATTCAACTGTTCAAGTCATTAACCAGTGTCAATACGCAGAAGGAAAGGAATTCAACACAGCTCAGGAAGAATGTAAATATAACAGGGTTATTTGTTATATCCATATTTTTTTCACATTTTGTTTTAAAATGATTAATTCATTCATTTAAATGTAAATCAGTAGCACAAATAGATTTTTTGGGGGGCTCTCATTCAAATTCATACTAAGCAAATGTGACCAACCAGCAGGCAAACCTGCAGGAGGTTACGCAGCTATAAATACACCAAGAAGAATGTGAACAAAAGCAATGTGTAATGACTCACTACTTTCTGTCCAGAATCATTTAGAATAGGTGCAAATGAAAACAAAGTGTGATGATTCCTCAACAACCAAAACTGCCAAACATACTTGAAGAAGTAAGAACATCTTGCTCACAGAGCAGTGCTCAGAGTCAGGCTGCTCTCACTCCCTGTTCGTAGTATTACTACCAAAAGTAAAGCGCTGTAAATCGTACATATACCACGTAATTGTAAGACATGCGGCTCAGGTTTAAAACACACAAAGACACGCTGTGGGTGGGCGAGGTCGCTCTATCACACGCAGGACTTTCACCCAGAAGACCGTTCGAGTCCGTGTGTATCACACTAACATCACATGTATTTAAACCAGAAGCAGAAAGGAGGGATTTTAATGCCAATCCCTGTGTTTTTTTTACTAATTATACCAAGTTGTTTTGTTGCCTAAACCTACAGAATTAGTCCCGTTTCACAACGTTAATAACGCATATATCACGCGACCGGGACATGTAGATTGTAGGATTTTTTATGTGATTTTATTACAATCCTTATTGCAATCCCAGTGTTTTTTTTGCTAACCATACCAACTCGCTTTGTGTCGTTGAAAGTGTCGTTGTTGTCTAAACCTCCTGAATTATTCCCGTTTCACATGTTAATCGCGACGTTAATGACGTGCCTATCACGCGACCGGGCCATGTATTTAAACTGGAAGACATGTATGTATATAGTATACGAACTGCTGTGCAATACTTTACGTATGATATTAAATGGACGGTTTATGAGAATGCGTTGTCAGGGCTGAGGGAGGGCTGCAGGAGTGGAGCTGGAGCATCAGAAAGAAACTCTGCAGTTCAGAGTTAAGAGTGACATTTTATTTTGAAGGCCAGGAGGGGGAAAAAAAGAGCTGGTACTGACACAGTGATGGCCAAGGAAGGGAAGCACAGCTGACCAGTGTTGGCTGATCAAGACTGTGAGGGTCTAACAGGCGACGGAAGGAGGTCTGCAAGTGGGACAATCCTGCAGTCAAGCTGGGAGATGAGCTGCACAGACTCTTTAGTGAACTTTGAACTTGTGATTATTGAAGACGCTGCCTCAAATAAATCCTGCTTGTAACTGCCAAATAAAAACAAAAAGGAGACAAGACAGCAAAAGGTAAACAGATATATAGAGAATGGGTGCAGTGAGTCACAGTGTGGCTTTAAACAGATCCTTGTACCATGGAGTTTAGCCTTTATGCTCAGTAAGAAGTGCTGAGTTGCTCTACCCTAAAACACTAAAATGTTCTTACTAAAGCTCTCTCCAAGGACAAGCTGCAGATGCAATGCCTACAGCATGGTGAAACTAGAGACCATCTTACAATGGGATCCCACCAGCCGTGACGCCAAATCGGGCCAGGGATGTAAAGTGGATGGGTGGGGGTTGGCAATGGCCCCTTCCCTACTTCCTACCTCCCTACTTCCAGCACCCTTGCTCAGACCACACCCATCGTCTAGCGCAGCCTTCATTTTGATCTCAACTACACACTTCTCAAGTTTCGTGACTGCATCTTGCACGGTTGCAATGCTATGATGGTAACAAGATCTGGCTGCAGACAGACAGAAATATAAACACCTGAAAGTACTGAAATCTGCCTCTGTGGTAGTTCCCGCTACAGTAGGTGTCTCCAGGATCACATTTTGCCATGATGACACAAACACACACACAAGGTGTCACAAGGTGAAAATAATACCAGCATTGCTGTCGCGGCTGGTGGAGATCAATGGTTACATGAAGGTTGCAAAACAGTATGCTTTGGGAAATGGTACTGTAATGTACAGTAATGTGCTTATGCAAACACCGATGTGGTCTTTTAATGGTTGACTGACCATGACAGCTGCAAACAGCTCACTCAGCCACTCAGAAACTGAACTGTAAGCTAAAGGTGTGGCCTTTCGACTCATGGCTTGATGTGGCCTGCTCAGCTGTTCTCAATGGGCTGTTGGTGGTGTGTAAACAAACATGACAACCATCACATCAGGATGCAAATAAGCCAAAAAATGAATATTTATTCTTGTCAGTTTTGAGGACAACAAAACAACAGTAATCTTTGCTGTGAGATGGAGCACTGAATTACATCAGTGCTGGAAGCTGGCCATCACAATGCAGCTGTTCCATTTGTCACAGTGAAACATACAGACAACAGCTCGGAGAGGAAATGGAGTGGATAGGAAAATAAAAAGGGAAAGATTTCCCTTGTGATCAGGCACCTGCAATAGTGCATATCCCTCGTCTTTACATATGGCAGCTCAAACAACCCTCAAAGCTGCAGCTCAATTTTCCTGAAACCCTAACTGAAAATCATTAACTAAAAAGGCCGTATTGTGCGGAAGTCATTTATAGCTACATTTTGTTGAGTAAATGCACCATAGCAATGGAATGGCCTACTCCATCTGCACAGCAGGTTAAAAGGAATCATTGAAAAGTTATTGCATTTAATTTAGCTTGGTGCTATGAATGATTTATTTGAAAGTCCCATTACAAGAGGAAAAGAGCCCTATTTTCTGAATGCCTAATGACTGCAGTGGGGGTTACAGGCAAATTTTGTCCATTAGTCGCCATACAAGTGTAAAAAAAAGGAGATTAATTTTAGTGTGGTAATGAAACCACAGTCTCCCGTCAGACAAATTTATTTGGAGCTTTTTAAACTGTAAGAGAGATAGATGGTTTACTGTGTCTGAAATAATTACCTGTATCGTGAGAGTTCATTAAGTTAACACAGGGTGTGTTTCCAACCGTCACACTTGGCCCTTTATTTGTTGCAATCATAAAGGATGGAGCTCTTCCACACCTTAGTAATCTCAGTGACAGATTTACAGGAGGGGTGCTTCTGCAAAACCTAAACACACACACACACACACACACACACACACACACACACGCACACACACACACACACACCTGATCATAGACTAGCACTGTGTCTATAAAATTAAAACTAAGGCTGACTAGATGCTGGCTCCAGGAAAACTTGAGAAATTGAGAAAACCAGTGCCTGTTTGGAACAGGCCAATTGCTTGGTTCCAGGTATGGCTGCTTGCAGGATTGTTGGGGGGTGTACCTGTTCAGAGTGCATGCCCGTTTGGAGCGGGCTGATTGCTTGGTCCCTGGATGTGCTGCTTACAGTGTTCTTGAGAACTGCACATCCGATCGACTGCACACATAAACAGACTCCAGATTCCTACCTTTATAGATGGATGATGCGACTATAAGACAACCTATTTGCCAAATGGCAACATATTTATAATGGCCACTCAGACATCATATCTACACATGTCCACCAAATGTGGTTGAATTAGCACAAAGCGTTCAGGACATGTGGCATTTTTTGTAATATAAGCCCTGAGAAAATGTTAGAATGCTAGAAGATGTTAATTAACGTTAAGTTAATAAATGTTAATTCACCTGGAGGTGACAGACAGACAACCATTCGTTCTAGTGTGTAGTCTGCAACACACTTTTCGTCCCCACTGACGTGCGTTGTCACCATAACAGCTAACAACAATTGCCATTTTGTTGTGTACTCAGCAAATGACCACCAAAAACAGCTCGCTGACCCTTCTATTCCAATTATATTTCTATGGGCACCCCGGTAGCACAGAGTAGAGCGCATACCATGACGGCATGGGGAGTCCAGCCCAGAACCATTTGCTGCAGGTCTTCCTCCCTATTTCCCCTTTCCTCTCTTTCTCACTAAATAAAGTATACAAAATGCCTAAAAAATATCTTTTAAAAAATAGGTTACAGACCAAATTCATCATCTGGCCAAATTGCACCAAATTCGACACACCACGTCCCTGGCTATCCAGAAATACACCTGTCAAGTGTGAAATAGTTTGGCTAAAGCCTGGATAAAGCCTTACTTCCTGTCTCTGGGCAGCCAGCCCAGATGATGTGATTGGTTTAAGGAAATGCAAACAGGCCAGCAAGTTTTTTTCCCTCTCCCGGTGTGAAAGCACACTGAACCCAGACCTTCCTACTGCATGGACATAGCACTGTGGAGAGGCTGGCTATACGCTAAATGTGAAGTAGATCTTGATGAACGATTCAAGACATATGTGAAAGACAGACACATGGACAGAGATTCCTTGCTTCATAGTTAGAAGATCAAGTTGTCTGCAGCGTCAAAACAGTATGGTTTTATTGGCTACTGTTGCCAATTCCAATATGAGACTTGGTGGCAATTGTAACAAATATGTTTTTGTTAAGGCCACTATACATAGAATGTGTGAAGAAATTCCAAATTTGTCACCACCCAAAAATATAACATGGCAGACAACGCTGAATGCTGCTACCCAACCCCTCTCTCTCTCTGATGAATGGGCGAAAAAGGAATACATAGACTGTGGCAGGGTTATTTGATTAACTGCAAATGAAGAGTTAATTTGTTCATTTTTAAGATGAATAAACCAACAGTTTGAATGATATTTCCTTGAGTGCACAATAAAAAATAAAAAAAACATGATTTATGATCTAACAATAAACGTAAATATATGTCGTACTGGCTGCTTGTAAATGATGGTGTTGTTTTTCAGAGGAGGACAGTCTCAAATGTAACATTTTTACAATATGTTGATTTGGTATGGGCATTTTTCTTTATAAAATAACCCCTGTCACAATTTATTTGAGCTTTTTCCATTTCATCTTTTTTCTTTCATTAAAAACAAGTTTGAGATACTAAAATGTCCTGTTATTGATAGAAACAGCCTCAGAGTTGCTATCTGAATGTAGATGATATGGCTCTAGTTGAGTATGACCTGCAGGATGATAAACAGCCGAATGGAAGCCAACAGTGCTTTGCTAAACGTCAGTCATTGTTCAGTTCATTTGCGTGGGTTGATTTAGGTCTTGCTTGCAGATCAATGCTGCAGGCAAGAAGCAAGAGTAGAAGGAAAAATTTTAAAATGCATTCCCAACGCCAAGCCTTCAATCTCACCCCTGCCCCGCAGGGACAGCCAACCATGTCTCATCTCCATATCCGTTGGTCGCTTTGCTCGGCTTTGCCTCGTTTACCTGCCGAAATTTCTGCAACCCGGGATGGCATCTCATACAACTGTGTGATGGAAAGGAAAGGTCAAGTGCTAGACATACCGTGGGTGCCAAATCATAAGATGTTTTCTACCATTGTTCTCGGGGAGAGAAATAGATATTACCTCTGGTGCCGTCATGAAATTTAAATAGCATGTTGGCCTGAATTTGTAATTCATAAAGTGCCTGCGAAACACACACATGAAACAGATACAACAGAGGACATAATGGAATATTTTTACTCTCTTCCTTTCAGATGGAATAATAGCAAACAGTAAGGGCTGAGGAAGGAGTTGCGGAGGGTAAATTCAATAGTGGGATTATAATATCTGGGAGAGAAACAGTAAACATGAACTGTGCCAGTTTTCAGAGGCAGCCTATAATTTCTTTAATGTGGCACTTAAAAGAGCACAACTTCAAGCGGCTTTGTATGGAAAACAGCAACAGAAAGTGAATGAAAGAACGAGGGGATGCTTTGCCAAAAGAATCGGAGCAAACTTAAGCCAAGGTTGCAGGCAAATATTGCAGATATAGATCAATCCATTACCTATTTCTCTCTCTCATTGGCTTTGACAGGCTATTCATCTGCCATACTGTCCACAATGCCCATATAGAAAGATTGGACTGGCTCCAGAAAAATAAGAAGCTACAGAGTTGCTGTGAAATGTGCCATCAAAATGGGACTGGACACGTCAGGGTAAATGTCAGTGGTCTCTATTTCTGTAGCATTTATGGGGTTCACTGTTCGTGATCATTGAGGTTAAGGGTAAGATTAACTTTATTGAACCTTGAGGGGAAATTGTGTAGCAGTGTGACTTTTCAAAATCCCTTTTAACCTGATGATGTACCCGTTTCAAGGAAAACTGGAAGAAACATTTTTCCTTTATAGTCCACAGAGGAAATATGATTTCAAACAAGAAAGTTCATGTTTCATTTACTGATGCCTTAATACAATTGTTCTCAACTGTGAGGCATTTAGGAGGGGGGCACACCTGACTGGGTGGACAAATGTCGATCTAATTAAATTGATCTGAGACAAAACAAATGCATTATGACATTTCTTTGGCCAGTTTCTCACAGCAATGGTTAATCACAACACTCATAAGTTAACATCTGATATGGTTTGATAGACCTACTTATGTGCTTTGTAAATATGTGTATACAGATAGTCTTACAGTATTTTGCCCTATTGTACAAATTATCTTTTAATGTTGTTTGTACTAATGTCTCTATATTATCCAATTGTTTAGCTTGGGCCCCTAACTACATACTTTTGTAATAGCTAAATGAATACATGCATCCAGAATGCCCATGTGTCCATTTCTTGGGAGCCCTTCCTTTTAGATTGTCTTTTATAAAATGGATTATTGAGACATTTGAACAATTTTGAGACATACTCTAAAATATATAGTCTTTTTGGTGTGTATTGGTGTCAAAAATATATGGATGTGGATAAAAATGTTGAGGTTCTCAAACAAACAATGTTGAGTTTCTC
>JAOVVB010160538.1:0-11631 GCA_028570985.1 Heterobranchus longifilis | reverse complement strand
ATACGGTTGGCGGGTGTAGTTCGAGAGAAAGAAAATATTTCCTACATGAAACTGCTCACAACAAGGTCTGTGGATTATCTTGAGTAACCGGGTCATGATTTCTGGCAAGAGACATTGCTGTTGAGTTTTTCAAATGTGTTTTTTGAGCACAACAAGCCGAGTGCCATTTAGTTCCATTATATCTGAGAAAAGGCAGACATCTCTACGGCTGATATCTCTATACACTCTGCAGCTCACATAAAAAACAATCTAGATTGATAAGTAGCACTACGAGAGGAAAAATATGTATTTTTGATTTTGGGATGAACTGTCCCTTTAATATAAGTCCTTTAATTTATGATAATTACCTCAAATCAACGAGGTTCCCATGTCAAAAACGTAAAATATTTGAGTGAAATTTGGTGCGAGCTTCGTCCGTAGACCGACCAGAAACTATTTCTATTTTCTACTGAGACAATAAATTAATCAGGCACATGTATCCCATCATTATCTCTATATTTATTCTGACGCAGATCACAAACTTGTGAGCATTTTCTTACAAATGTAGACGATTGTCGAGGCGTGGATGCACTCGGAGCACTTTCAAATGTCTGAGTTTAACATTTGTCGACTAATGATGAAAAATCTTCAACGGCTGCTGTTGGGTTTTGTAACAGAACACTTAAATAATATGACTCATACAGTAGTTTAAAGCTCCAAAGATTAAACGGAGGTAGGATTAGATGGGCTTTTGATTTAGATCTGTTTGCATTGCATTATGTAACTATAAATCCTTACACTGCACAACTACCTTTTACAGCCAATCTCACCACATTTTCCAGTATGTGGCGAAAAATACAGAAACCACACTGACACCACAGGGATTGTATCAATCATCAGATGGAAAATATTTGGACAGTGTCACATCTTTTTTGGAAAAACAGTCTTTTGACTCATTGTGTTGAGTGATGATATGTTTTCAGAGGATATTTTTATCTGCATTGGATGGACAGTTAGAAAGATTACGATTATCTAACTGGTTATTTTTAGTAAGCTGACAAATTATATATCTCATTCAGGGGAAAGCTTTAGATGAAATCTTTCAATGAGTTGTCAGATGCACTGCAGCTCTGCAGTCTGTATTTATCGTTCCCACATGAAGCTACAACCTCTTTGAATTTCGGTGTAATGTCTCAATGCGAGTCCTGTGGTAATCCTCGCCGAGACTTCTAAAAACACGGAGCACTTGCTTTAAGATAGAGTTGGATAACTTCAGCAGTTACTTCTCCTGACTTAATTTCCCAGTGGAGTTTGACAGGAAAAGTGTGAGCAGAGACATACTGTTAAAGCTATCTGACAGGGTGCAGCAGGAAAACGCACAGCAATATCCATCCCTCTTACAGCTGATTCCTATCAAAAGCCAGAGCTCAGCACGCCTCTTCAGAGACTCCGAAAACCAGCGTCTCCTCAAGCAAGTAAAACTTCTGAGACTTAACACTTTCACCCAAAGAGGCCCACTTAATACCTCTATCCTCAAAACGTCCTTTAGAAATAACAAACACGGGTCTCAATGACAAAGTTGTTTATACGATTGATATTGCAATCCATTATTACCCCCGTGTTATTTTCTTCAAAAAAAAAAGCCCCTGTTTTCTTTCCACCGCAGCCACATTTGAACAATGGGGGCCATTTTTTCCCTTTCAGATGCTGGAGTTCCTCCAGAGGTAAATCTGTCAGCGCCAGGCCAAAACAAAGACAGAGAAAACAGGAAGGTGTGGACACCCTGCAGCACCAGCCCGGCTCTACTATTAATATCAACTTACATGCCCAGATCCTCGGCACCTCAGGCAGGGGAGAGTGTGATTTCCATGAACTGAACGAGGCCTGTGACAGCGTAGGCAGGTGACAGCTTGACACAATTATATTTAGCTCGGTAAGCATGCCAAACTGAATGCCTTCAAACTGCAGAATTGTAGAACTACTTGGCATCTAGGGATGTCACGATATGAGATTTTGATATCACGATTATTGTCAGAGGGAAATCGGTTTTCACGATTATTAAGCATTTTTATTTAAAACACCAGTCGTGGTTTTGTTGTATTTTTCACACAACATTCTTTTGGTCCTGCAAATAAAAGCTGGAAGCCTAGCCTACTTTATATTGAAAATAGAGGGTCCCGCATGTACTCATACTACTGGTCCAGGTAGCTACTATATATCCCATGGAGGTATTATAAGACCTGGATACCGGACCTCAAAATGGCGCCTAATCAGTTCAATGAGAGTCGCTCGCCTGGCGCATACGCCAGAAAAGTATGCACAGCATCATTTCGCACGGCGGCGAGTTCCCGCTCGCCCTGCAGACTTTACATTACGCTGACGTCACAGATTTTTAAAATCGCTTTTCCCGGCTCAAGGAAGGTTTTACAAATATAAAAAGTTAATGGATTAAAAATTCAGAATAGAAAGAGTCAGAATCAACCTTGTTTGTAGTTGGAGGTGTCCTGTCAACAGTTTTACAGATGTCTCTTTTACAATGGTGGCCTATGGAGAAAATCCTTTCTGGGTCGCAGGGGGATTTTTCGTTGCAGTGGCCGCTGGAAAAACATTTGCTGCAAGGCTGAGTGGTGGCGCCGTATGCAGGTTTTATTATACATCCATGATGTATCCCCGCAAGATTCCAAAAGTAAACAGTGACATGTTGTCAAATACTCCTGGCCAAGTTTAAACTGTTTTGGTCCAGCATTAGGTTTTGGGCCTAAAGGGGTGGAAGATTATCCAACATGTTGGAACATATTCAAAGTGTTGGACCCCGTTGCAGCCACTTTTCGACGGCACACTTTATAACCCCTGGTCATTTTGTAGATACCCAAAATGCTCCCACACTGCCGATCTCTTGTGGTGGATATAAGGCTGGAATGTCAGTTCACTGACATTTTTACAGCTTTTCTTCTAAACGCTTTAGATGAGTGGCTCTCTCACACACAAAACAAACCAGCGTGCGCACACACACACACGTGCTACGTGACTCGCAAGAGGAGATTTCACTGCACACAAAAACAACGTGGCTCACAAGATTCATTTTCACAGCGTAACAATGCAGAAATCAGGACACCATAGACATCGTAGCTGCTACAATTATTACAGTTAATAAACTGACTGTGATGTTATGTAATTGCAGTTATGGCAAAACTGGTTAATCCCGACATCTATAGTTGTTCCGACACTGATACTAAAATGCTGGTATCGATCCAATATCACATAATTCAGCTCAGAAAAACCCTTCTTTAAAGTAGTTTATTTATGTTCTTTTTCCGTTAATACTGTCAAACTAGATAATTAAAGAAAGTTCTAAGGCATTCATTCTCTGTGTGCATTGTTTAACCTGAGCCAGGCCATACAGCAATGATAGCAATCATATCACATCCATACACACACACACACACATCCATATACATAGGTACTCGGTATTGATCGATACACAAGATCAGGTATCAGAATCGATATCAGGAAGGAAAAATTGGTATTGGAATATCTCTACAGACTAGTGGCATCAGTAATGAAAGTTTTCTCTTGAAATATACAAGCAGCACTTGAAACCTAAGCTACTGTAGCCCACCTTGTGCTATTTACATCCGATCAATAAACTCTTGTTTCTCAAAGTTCCAGAAGCTGAGGTTATCAGTGCGAGCCACACAGCCGCAGCCAAAGCTGAAAACACTTCCCGGTGCAGGAAAACGCCTGCAGCGTGCCAACCTGGTGAGCATAGGGGAGGCGTGGCCTGCTTTGTGAGGGTGAGGTAAGAACCGCGCTCGCCACCAGCTTGGTGTCAGCGAGAGGCCAGGCTCCGGCTCAGACAGCCTGCCGGAGTCCAGCCGGCTCAGCCCGGCTCCCTCCGGGTCCTTCCAGGAAGAGCCAGCGTGATTCAAAGCTTCCTGGTCCAGGAGAATGAGGTGCTTCCACTCCCCCTCAGAATGTGCCCACGAACACACACACACACACACACACACACCGCTCAGCCCACTCCCTGTGGACAGTGAGACAGCCAACTCCATGCTGTACTTGGGCTTATATTGGGAGGAGGCCAAGTTAAACAATGTGTTGATAAAGTCCAGAGCAGAGTGGTGAGAGGAACAGAGAAAGAAAGAGCACGAGGTCCGTGCTGCACCACACAAGGACGGGGATTCACACAGGCAGGAACACTTAACTATAATAACTTCAGTTTGTCTAATTTTTGTAGTTTTGGCCATCGATCCTATCGGTAATAATAACATTGTACTCGCCAAGTTAATTGCTGAGATCTGGGAACATGACAACATCACTAGTCAGACCGGGCAGAAAACATGAGCGATTGGATAATTAGTTTTAAACAAACCCCCCGGTCAGCCATACTAATTTGTAGGGCTGTCCTGAATATCATTTCTGGGGCTTGAGAAGTAATCAAATATATTCGAAGCTTCGACAGGGAGGGGCGATAACGGCACTCTGACACATGCACATGCACAAACAGAATACAAGAGAGAATATAAATGAATAATAATTTATTGTGATCCATAATGAAAAATTATTCTTTCTTATTTCAGGGGCTATTTAAGATTTTTGGGGTAATGCATATGCAATAACAAAAAAAAAGGAAAAAAAAGAAGCATTTGATTACCATGGCAATGGTCGAAGCTTTGAAGCATTTGGGTCAGCCCTGTAATTTGGAAGAAAAAAGACGGCATGAATTTGAATGGTGGTGTTCAGGTTACAGATCGTTACAGATTGTACTTGTCGTAGTTGTGGGTGCACACACGTTTTCTATGCAACGACAGTTTAGCACAAACATTTCAGGTGCACACGCTTTTGGTTTCCCCACGCAGTGTGTTTACAAGCTGCACGGTCATCTGACCCCTTGTGATTCTTGTTCCATCTGACTTTGTTGTAGTGGTGTCAACATGTTCCCAGATCGAAGCAATTTGAGTACAACGTTATCACAACTGATAAATGATCTGGGCGCTCAAAAGTCCTCACCACTGCTGCATGTCGTCCCCTGCCTCTCGGCCCTTTCCTGTCAGTTTGTACTATCAATAACTGCCAAAAAAACCCCAAACATCTTTTAAAAAAACAGATAAATGATGGCCAAAAGTACAAAAAAACAGACCCACAACCAGAATTTGACTTTAAATGCAGGCTCGGCTGTGTGGCTTGTCTGCTCCCCGAGCACAGTTTAACTGGCCGTATTTTGGAGAGCCACAGCCAATAACTGACTTTATAGGAAAGCGTTTTATCCGAGCCCCCTCTGATGGGCTCACAACACAAGGTTGGCCTCTCTCTCTCTCTCTTTACCACATCCTATCATCTCAGGCTCTACTAATGCGCCATGCTTCCAGGGACTAGGACTGACACACACACACACACATATACACACGAACATATCTCAGTCAATTAGTCCTGGCCCAACCTTGCAGCTGAGAGATAAATGGTGTGGAGTCTCAGCAGGCTTTTGCGCGAAGCTGTGCTCCTTGTCCGCCGTATGTAGAACAGCTCTCTGGAGGAATGCTAGCCCCTCCACCACGAGGAGACGTGGCGAGCGCGAGGCTGAGAAGGGGCTCAAAGTGCTCAGGATTGTATTAAAATATGACCACAAGGACCCCCAACTCCCTAATCAGAGCTGGTGTTTGAGAAGGAAGAGGAGGAGAAGAAAGAGGAAGATGTGGGGACGTTCTGTTGGGGTGCAAAGTTGCGTACAGAATTTCAGGTCATTCCACTTATGCCTCATTAACCATTTGTTTGTGTGCTCATGCTGTAACCTGTCTACTATAAGAGATCAAATACAAGCCAGTTTCCAGAGGAAAAAAACACAAAAATGTGGCCACTCAGACTGCATCCACACTAAGCCAATTTATTCTGAAAATGCCCTTTAGTGCGTGTGAAAACAGCATGTTTCGTTAGGTCCTCTGTCCATACGAAAACCCCTGAACAACCAGAAAATGGCTACATTTCTTTTTCCGTGTTCTTTTCAGCAAACAGTCTGCAAACAACAAAAACATGCATCACAGCCAACATTTGGTAAAGAGTCATTCCATATCATTGCCCGTCACTATTTTACAATGGTCAGAGCAGAGCAGAGCAGGGTTGTTTCCTCATCCTCACTGATTACGACAAAATATTCTGGTTTTTGTCCTTATTCCAAAAAAGATAATATTCCTACTAAGCTGTTTACATGGCTAATGAAAATGAATATTCCAGTAATATTCCTGTTTACATGCATCCACCAAAATTCACCGGTGGTGGTGGCGGACTTGTTGGACCGTGCGGACACAGACTCCCTCTTTCATTCATTCAACCACCTTCTTCAAACAGTCAGCGTTGAGATATTTGCACATTTCCAAAAACCTGTTGATATCCTATTATGTCTTTCATAATGTTTAAAAGGTGTGTTTGCCCTTCTGACCAGAACTATGAGCATGCATCTCTGCCCTCTAACCTCGCAAAGTGTTGGCTAGTTTGTTTGTGTACAACAACCAAAACAACGCACAGAGCGGACTGTAAACTGTAAACAGGCAAGAGCCTGTAAACTTTTGCAAACTGTGATAAAAACCTCATTTGAGATGCGTATTCTGAATGTGCTGCATGCATGTCCAAAGAATGCTTCTAAAACCTGAATATCATCATATCCCACATGTCTTAATTAGAAGATGCTACATTCGGAAAAAGGCCTTATTTGGAATATCCAAAGGGAATATGCTGTTTACATGACCCGTATCAAATTAGAAATATTGTCATACTCTGAATAATAGTAGAATATTAGTATGCATGTAAACGTCACTGAAGCTCAAGGCCGGTGTTTTTAAACATATCCAGAAAAATATACATTTCTGGGTGTGAAAAACACCAAATTTAGTGCAGACGGGTAGAAAACCCAGAGAAAAATCTGGGTTTTCATATTTAACCGGCTCAGTGTGGACGTGGTTTCAACAGGAGATACAAGCAGAAAGCCTCACCTCCACCTGTGTAGTAAATCAAGTGGGTAAGCTGCATTATCTGCAACAACATGACATCCTTTTAACACCTGACACACCCTGGTAACAAGCATCTACCCCCACCGGGTGCTGTTGACATATTATATAAGGCTCCCACTCCTCGCTAACTTTTCACGAGATGTCAATCCTATCGGTGCGCACACGCACACCTTTAAATCAGCCTGCAAAGCCGGCGGGGCGGGGCGGATGCAGGTGTTTGTGTTTAGAGCGAGAGCCCTTCCATTGACAGCAAGATATGGAAACACACACACACACAGAAATACACAAACACAATCACACAGCAAGGTGAAAAATTACAGTGCGGGTCTGGCGGATTAACTGCGGAATAAAAGTGCTGATGGGCAACAAAGGAGAAAAAACAGCTATTCATCACCCTGGCACAGGATCAAACTCACACACTTCTCAAATGCCCTCCTTGAGTTATTGTGCAGCGCGGCTCTGGTGGCAGCTCCACAGATAATGCTGCCCTACCTGAATTGATTAGAGCAGCATCCTCTCTCCAAAGATGGAGCGAGTCCCTGCATCTCCTCAATGCTCAAGTGGAAGAAATCTGTTAATATGTATCTAACTACTAGACTGAGATTCTCTTTGTGAGTGTTTTTTTTTTTCTCCTTCTTCTTTTCTTTTTTTTGAGATCATCAAGCATGCAGCCGGGGTAATTTTCTCAAACAAATGCGGTCGCCGTGTTTTTGCTGTCCCTGCATTTCTCTGAACCTGGGGGAAACAAATTGGGGGCATCTGTGTGAAACTTAAATCACTTTTTACAACATTCGCTCTACATGCTGCTGTTCTGACTTGCGCTCTGGCACACGCATTTCATTTTTTTTTGGATGCAACAACTGGATTCATATGATATGATGGGTGACAAATAATTGAGGTTTTGCACCATCATTCGCCTCCAGAACAGCGTCAGGGCTCTTTGCCATCAACTCTCCAAGTCACTGCTCTCTGCTGGATGGAGGGATGTCATTCATCTCCATTCATCATCTCAACTCCATTAACATCATTTTTATACTTCAAACCTTTCAGTGACCCCGTGCAGATGGAGGCACCGTCTTCCTGAAAGACACTGCTCCCGTCAGGGAAGAAGTGTTTCATCACAGGATAAAGACACTTCTCATCTTGCCATCTTGCCAATATTGAGGTTAACTGGACCTACTCAGCATTTTTACACATATCACAGAGCATGCAAGGATGGGAATTGCTTAAATGTATTATGCAGTACTCCTGTATGCAGGCATCTTCAATTATTTTGTTTCTCCACCAACTTATTCAGGTTTTTCCTATAATTTGTCAGCCATTCGTCAAATGGTTCTCCATCTGACGTTTCCTACGCGACTGACATGCACTAGGGCTATTGTATAAATAGACTATAAAATATGGACGTCACAGCCTTAATTACGCTCAACTTTAAGCCTTAATATAATTTAAACATGTGAGTTGTATAAAAATTCCTCAGGAAAATTAGCTATAGAGTTTTTTTGTACCAGGCTGTAAACATGTTTATTTCTGCTGTAAAGTTTGGGTCTCTGGGGATTGACTGTTTTGCAGCCAGCCTCAAGTGGCCATTCAATGAACTGCAGTTTTTGGCACTTCCATGTTGGCTTCATTTTTCAGCACCGGAGGTTGCCGCATGGATCACACCAGCTGCACCGCCAAATCAGGCCAGGGACGTAAAGTACTTTCCACCCCCCTATACTTTCAGCACCTTGCTCAGACCACACCCATCTTCCATCTCCCAACTTCCAAAAAAATGATCTCAGCTACACACCTGTAAAGTTTTGTGACTGCATCTTGAAGGTTATGAGGCTATCACAGTGACAAAATAATCTGTCCTCAGACAGAAATATTAACACCTGGCTCAAAAGTACTCAAAACCGTCTCTGTGATAGTTCCCGCTACAGTAGCTGTGGTTTTGCCATGATGACACGCACACGCACATGCACACGCACATGCACACGCACACGCACATGCACATGCACACGCACATGCACATGCACATGCACGCAGACACAATACCACTGCCACTGTCGCAGCTGGTGATCAGTGTTAAAAATAGTCAAAAATGCCTATCACAACTTCCCAGAGACTCATTTCATCCAACCAACCAAAACCAAAGACATTCAATTTACAATTAAATAAAACAAAGAGAAACATTTGCGAAGCACTCATCAAGCACTTTGGCTTGATGTGTGACGAATAATTAATTGGTTATCAATCGATTAATCAACTAATCGTTTCAGCGCTAACATGCACTGAATGGAAGCTCGGCAATCTTTGCTCTACACGCTGCCATCTGTTACAGTTTGGCGTCGTCTCTCAAAGACCAATCAAAGCACCATTTTATCAACAATCTGAACATCAAAGGAGGCTAATAAAAGCCATTAATATGAATATAATGTCATCAGCTTTATCTTCCAACTGCTGTAAGTGTTGTATAATATCAGTGCTCCACAAGATAGGCCATTTAAATGCATGAAGTCCATGGTCTTGCGTGAATAGGGTACATAAAGATGTGTGTGTGAGTGCAGAAGCCGCTCAATGAGAGCTCCTCCCAGGCCCTGACAGTACATAGCCCTACACAACGGGGGAGGAAACGCCATGAAAAAGGATGAATCATGGGATTGTACCCACACTGAAGACACACTGACCGCCTCGGGGTTTGGGTCAGTTGTGTTGTCTGAGCGGCAGCGACTGACACTCCCGACACAAACGCCACACACACATACACAAACAACATTTTTACAGTTTCAAAAAAAATCACATATCCTTCTCCGTTTGTGTTTTCATTCATGAAACGGTCGCTGTCAGAGACGTTTTTTCCCTCAATCAGGGCATGAGAATCGGCGGTGGCCTCCATTTCAACTCAGTGGGTCATGGGGGTCGCTGCGCCTTTTAAAGAAGAGAAAAGCCCCTGTCACAGCGCTAGGTTTCTCCCCTGCCGGCCACAAAATGTCTCCTGACACAAAGCCCTCGTACTCGTATCAGCGCACTCCCACAGCATTGCCAACAAATGTGACCTCCTTTTTTTTTTTTTCCTCCCACTGCTAAAATAAAAAAGAAAGAACTTAACTCACCTCTACCTTGCCAAGTGAAATAAAATAAATAAATGAAAACAATGTGCTCGGCAACTTCTGCCAGACCACAAACAGAAGTAATATCTTTTTTTCCTCTCTGCTAACTTCTGCTTGAGATAGTTTCCATGTTTGAGTTAACATGATGGCTCCAACTTTATACTTGTTGTGTTCAAGGCCTCAGGGAAAAATGCTTTTTCACTGTTTATCTTTGGATGGCTGGTCTGAGCCAAGGCCTGTGAAACACAGAGAGCCAACGCTGCCACTGCTCAAACCTGCTGGAGAAAAGCAGCGCTTGCAAAGTGATGTCTTTGAACACGAAGTTACAAATGTGAAAAAAATGAGGGTTGTTGCAGCAGATTGGGGTTAATTAGACCTTTCTGCTTGAGCTCCACTTGTAATTCCAGATGACTTGATTAAACTGTCACAGCCAAATGTCTGTAGCTACAGTTTGTTTTCAATTGTATACACTTATAATCAAATGATTTCAGTGGTTCTTAATTATTCGGTTCATTGTTTAAGTCATCAAACAAAAATGCCAAACATTCATTGGTTCCAGCTTTTGCTTTTCTTTGTTCAATATCATGGTAGATTGGGTTTTGGTTTTGGACTTTTGATTGGACAAAACATGCAAGTTTAAGACATGTTGATCTCTGCAAACTTGCGTTGGACATATTTGACACATTGACAAGTTTTATCAGGTCTCTCTTGAGAATGAGACTGTGTGACTTTATGAGATTACCTGTCTAAATAAAGGTTAAAAAATAAATAAATCCCCATGCACACAATACCACCATACCACAAACATCCCAATTCATTGGTGCCTTTTAGTTCAACATTCTGCAAAAACAACAACCAGCACTCGTCGTCAGATAACGAGATGTCGGGGCTACTGAAGCGTGGGTTTACTAAGCGTACTCAAACTGACAGAAGAACCAGAAACACAAAAGGTGGACTATGAAAAACGAAACGGTATCGGAAACTTTAGAATGGAAGCAGGAGTTTCAGTGGCTAGAATATGACACAGGGCCTAACTTATATTGTTTTTACATGACTTTACATTTGGGCCACCAAACGTAGGTGGCCGGTGGGGTCAGTGCTTAAAAGATATTAGCGTCTATCTCTGGACGGATTTCTGTAATAATGAAAATAATGGTTATTGGCAGCCCGACACTTTCAGACACTTTTGTGTACACTTTGTGATCGAATATGCTAACAGAAGTCATAATGTCTTCTGAGGTGTGACCCCAATCCATCTGCTCCCACAAGCATACAACAATCCCAGAACACACACACACACACACACACACACAATAATCAGAATAATAATCAGAATAATAATCAGAATAATAATCAGAATAATAACAATAGTCTCTATTTAAATATAGAAACAGAAAGAGATGACCTCTGCATATGAACATAGAGAGATTATTTAAATATATAAATAATATTACAACAAAACTATTTACACTGATATTCATGTCAATAAACAATATAAACTGAACCCAGACAGACTGACAGACAGACAGAGAGACAGACAGACTGACAGACAG
>JAOVVB010160527.1:0-11631 GCA_028570985.1 Heterobranchus longifilis | reverse complement strand
CCTCACTCCTCCTCACTCCTCCTCTCTCCTCCTCACTCCTCACTCCTCCTCTCTCCTCTCTCCTCCTCTCTCCTCCTCACTCCTCCTCACTCCTCCTCACTCTTCCTCCTCTTCTGCAATTTAGACCAGGTGCTATAGATCGTCTAAGTAGGGCCCTGTGTGTTTGTCGCAGATGAAGTAAAAGCGAAACTTAACACACATTGCAGATAAGGGAGTGCACTACAGAAATATACATGACATATTTACGTCCTGTCATCATCACTTAGGTGAGCTGTGTTTCCTGATACTACTACTACTTATTATTATTATTATTATTAATTGGTTTATAGATGGGTTTCTTATCCTCTCTTTAGTGTTGGGGCTTTTGTGAGTTTTTTTCCCTGCTGACTCCTGATCTCCACATGCAACCACGGCTCGTTCTGTGTTCTTGAGTTGTTGAGAAGAAAGATACTGGAACTTTATGAGCTGCAGTGTTTATTCAGAAACAAACTGAAACCGACATGACAACTTAACTTTACTGCTCTGAGCGCATCTCTGTCTTGCTCTCGCTCGACCACTCATTTACTACGTACACATTAAGCACCAAATTATTCCCTACTCTTATATTTGTATTCATAGTACAGGACACAGTGACAGGAAATCACACACACACACACACACACACACACAATACAGTTGAAGTGTTTACCAAAGTAGAGAGTTGTAAAATAAGTGCTGGACACAGAGGAAATGTGTCAACAATAGAAAGTGAAAAATATTAGTTAAAGCTGATGAAGATCAAGTGATCAATACTTAATTTGATCTGCAACAGGATTAGGATTTTGTAATGAGTTATCTATTGCCCAGGTTTGTGTTCTCTCATGTAGAGCATTGCTTATGAATAAATATCTGCACTACTATCTTGCATGTTTTATTTTGGTAAAAGTTCTGTGCATGCACAGATTAAACTTGTTTAGACCTGGCTTGTAATAATTGCTGCTAATTCAGCCTGTCCTTCACAATGTGATGTATTTGTGACTGTAAAAGGGATTTTCCTTTGTCTGCATGAGTCGAGGAATGCTGTTTGGCAGCTGGATGTATTATGAGGTCTTCAAAAAGAACCAAATGCATTTCTGAGTTTGGGGAGTTGTGGTATGTGAAGCTTTTCCCCCTGTGTTCCCTAGCTCATGTCTCCTTCTCCTCTTTCTTTCTTTTGCCCTTTTTTGCCTTTCTTTCTTTTGCCCCCTCCCCTCCCTTTTTTTTCAAGAGCCCCCAAAAGTTCAGGTTAGTACAATCTGCAAAACAAACCACTTTTCCAAAATTCAGAGCCCAGCTCCCTGGCTGCTCAAGAGTGACTCCATTGCCAAATATGCATGAAAATGTCACGGTTTGTTTAGAGGCCGTTTGCCGAGCTTGTAAGTTTTAACCACAGAGCAAAGACCAGAGGCAGACAGAGAGGTCCCCACAACCAGAGAGACCGTCATGGCTGCTCTAGTCAGACAACTGCATAATCTCTCCCAGCCAAATCCAGTGCACACTGGAAAAACAACCCCTTCGTCTTCAGCTGTTAAAAACACTTTTTTAATATACAGTTGCTGGTTACTTGATGAAATGTGTCCATACAGTATGATGATTTCATCTAATTACAGTGAAACACATGATGTATTTATTGTAGGAGTTATTTTTGTTGGCTTGTGTACTGTGGAAAGAGATAAAGTTCGAGGGGAAAAGCCTTTGAAGAGGTTAATATTTTTGAACACGTGAGTTGGATTTAAACTTATGAGGTTTCTATCTGTCTGCTGCTGACCAGCGTCATGAGCATTTGTATGGCAGCCAGGATAACATTAGGCAAGTGTAGGAAATGAAAAAAGTATTTGTGGGGAAACTTTTGCCCCCATTGTCTAATAAATTGGGGCATTTACAAACATTTGTGGGCATTTAAAAAAAAAAAGATTAGTGCATAACATTGCTGTTTTCTAATGTGAAATGAGCCCAGATTTAAATGCATACAGTAATCACCTTGTGCCAACATGAGTAAATAAAAAACATACTATTGCAATTATCAATGCATTTATTCGTGCTGTTTGTGTGTTAAAGAAATGGAAATGGAAATTAAATTAATTGAGGCTTAATTTTATTTATTTTTTCGAAAGGGTCATTTTGAGATTTCATGGGGCATTTTTGCCCTTTGCCCCCCTTCATTTCTGACAGCGGTCTAAAGTAAGGCTAAACATGTGTGATTTGTAATGAAATACAGCATAGCCTGCTGCTCACAAGTTGCTGTAACAACATTGCGTGTGTGTGTGTGTGTGTGTGTGTGTGTGTGTGTGCTCCTGTTTTCAGTTCAGACCAAAACAGGTTTAAAAGTACCCACTGGAGTTTTTGTCAACTCGTCATGCTATGGAGCAATGTGATACACATTCCTGCTGATGGTTTCATGCTATTTAAAGGTCTGACATATTTAAAGGTCTGACGTTTTTTTTGTTTTTTTTAAGTAGGTAAAATAGATGGTAGGTAGATCGTAGGTGGCAGCTTTGAAGAGACTATAAGCTAGTTAAAGGACACAAACAATGCAGGAATTATAACACACACACACACACACACACACACACACACACACACACACACACACACGCAGGAAAGAAAGGGCATTATTTACACTTGCTCATTCAGCTGACAAGATCATATCTAGACTGACTGGATTGGACTTTACAGTAAAATCAGTTTCAGTTTGTAGAGTGTCAACATATGTAAGTGACCAGATCTCAGACAGTCAGAGGTCAAGACAGTTGTGACCTTCCTGTTTCCAGAGAATTATTGTGTAAAAGGGAAGACCCCCCCCCCCCCGACAAAAAATGACAACGATTTACCTCTGACAGTAACCAACGAAGGTAGGCTTTTTCCCCCCACAGATCAGACAGTGGAACAACATGGCCATCTGGTTATTATAACAGCCTCACACTCCCTTTCCCTAGAAGAGGTCTAGATCTCAGGAGCACTCCTAGATTCTGTGCACTTATAGTGAAGGTGTTCTCAGAAAAACAAAGTATAAATGTTGATTGATTCATGATTCGCCTTGTTTGGGCCTGAAAGGGGCCCAGTGTCGGCTTGGCTCTGCTGCACTCTTATTTCTCATATTTTCCATGACTGTGTGGGATACTGCACAGCCTATCACATGTGTTATCCATTATCTTGTGCTGTAGCCATGGTCTCATTCTTTTCCTCACTTGCTTATTGTAGACGACATCGAGTTGCATTTGATCCCATTGTCAGCTTGTGTTGGTGGTGTTTTGTGGTCTTTAAGATACACTGCAGGTGATATCAGTTTGCATTATTTGTCCGTATGTATTGTGTCCAAGCTTCATTAGCTTCATATGTGTCTTCTATTATCTATTATTTGGCTACTTTGCATACACACTAAATCCCCGTTGACTGATTGAGTTCTGGTTAGTTGCTCAACGTCAACAGCAGGAGCAGGAATTTCCCATCTTGTGCACACTGGATCTGGGCCTGTGTTTATCAAGCCTCCCAGAGTCAGCTCGGAGGAGGCGGAGGGATAGGCCGTATATCCTCCTATTTTATATATGGTACCATAGGCCTGAGTTTAAGGACAGACTTGCATTTTAGAGCTGTTTTTATTGCAATGGCCATGCTGTAGTGATCGGCCTGTTTGTTTGTTTGTTGGTTGGTCGGTCCACCACTTTGGTCCAGACTGCAATATCTCGACAACTATCGGATGGTTTGCTATGACATTTTGTACATACATTCATGGTCTCCAGAGGATACATTCTACTGACTGTGGTGATCCTCTGTTATTTTAGTAACACCAGCAGGTTGACATATTTTTTTTAGAAGTTGATTTTTTTGACTTTTGCCTTTATTGATAGCACAGCTGTAGATTGACAGGAAAGGGGTGAGAGAGGGGACAACATGCAGCAAAGGGCCGCAGGCGGAGTCTAATCTGCAGCCTCTGCAGCAAGGACTTTAGCCTTTGTATGTGAGGTGTGCGCTCTACCTGTGAGCCACCAGTGCTCCCCAACGTTTTTTATTTAAATATCTTGACTGTTATTTGATGGATTGCAGTGAAATTTGGTGCAGACATTTGTGATCCCCAGAGAATGATCTGTAGAACTTATTGTTGATTACTGATTACCTGGCTTTTCATCTAGTGCTGTCTTCAGGTCCAGTGTGTGATTTATGACTAAATACCTGCAAAAATAAGAACATTTTCATCAGCCTCAGCTGTACTTTGTGTTTAGTGCTAATTGTGTAGCAAATGTTAGCAAGCTAACATGCTAAACTCCTGTGTCAAGGTGCATTAGTAGGCTACTTTATTTTACCAAACACACACACATGCACACGCACACGCACACACACACGCACACACACACCTTGTTTGCTCCATAGTGGATATAGTGAACCGCCACATAATACCAAAAGTATAGAAATGTTGGGAACGATAACGCAACAAAGGACAATAATGGACCAGTTTGAGGCAAGAAACGGTATTCTGTCTTCTGAGTCCATTTGTTTTTGTATTTTGGGACCCCGCATTGATGTGCTCATATGATAACAATTTAACTAAAGAAAATCTCAATACCTACTATAAATAAAAGCAGGCCACAAGCCCAACAATTTGCTTTTGTGGAGGCATTTTTAATCTGGTTATTTGGGATATCAATAGAGCCATCAGGGATAATATATTGGGATATTCCTATCTTTCAATTTGTTTTATATTTTTTGGACATTTTACCTTTATTGTGTTGTGATAACAGTTTAACCTAAAGCAGCTATCAAAGCTCCAAACTCAAACTGGCTCAAATATTCCAAAAAGGATGATGGATTCGCTGTCACATTCTGTTTATATATTTATGATGAAAACAATAAACTTTCCAACAAGTGGAGGTTTCGTGCCTTTTAGGCATATTTACACAGTTTAGTTTTGGTTTCCCTGTTGAAGAATGAAAGTCGCTGTGTCCTGTTGTTGTCTGCCGTCAGAAAGCAGCAGCATATTTCTGTCTTTACAACTCGTCCTCCCTGTTGAGATATTTTCAGCAGGTACCTGAAAAAGAAACCCTGTGACCACGGTGGACCCTTTGGTGTCCTGTTTCTCTTATTTTGCTAACTGAACAACAAACGTCCTCGAAGCCTGGACTGTTCTCTCATCCAACAAACACACACACTTGGGCATTCGACCCAGTACGGAGCAATCTATGTTACCCTGAAATATGTTATGTTTGTCTGGATATTTCTTATTTTCTGATATTTGTTCTAATAATTGTAATTGAATGGATCCATTTTCCTTGATAAGCCAATTACTACTCAATTTAAAGAAAGTTTGAAAGACTGTTTTTCAACTACATAACAGGAGTAGATGGATAAGGAAAACCAGGATAGCATTAAATATTGTTATCCTGGCTGCATTTTTCCAATCTTTAAGTATAAATAGACAAACCGTCCCTCTCTCAGACATGTAATATTTTCTCCATCTGTCTTTTGCTTGCAAATACAAATACACATTGTACTCATTCTCAGATGTTTGATATCTGTTTACAGCACACAATTTACCACAAATGCACATGTGCACATTAAGTTAGCTGAAATCTGCTCTGGCAAGATGTTTTATTTTGAAAAAAAGTTGTATTCTGTTGATTTCTGCTTCATGACACGGTGCTGGCTCTCAGCGTTCCTGTTGTGGTATTTGCTGTGGCAAAGAGTAGGAAAACAAATGTTGTCTAAAGAGGACATGATTATATTTTAGGCTGGAAAAACCCACTTGTGTTATAGTCGACTATTGGTTGAAGCATGACACTTCAATTAGTTTTATTTATTATCATGAAAAGGAGTAGCCTGAAGAGAATCTGCTGATACAGTTCATGTAATCTGCTGGCAAAAACACGTGATGAGATGAGTCAAACTTTTAATGGTGTGACGTTATTTCATGAACATATACTGTGTTGTAAAAAGTATAAATATACTGCACCACATTCCAAGGGAAATATGCTTCAACTTGCAATAAAGCAATGTTTAATATGAATGTAAAAATGTATTATGTTTCCTACAAATGTACCAAACCAGGCATGTACCAGAGCAGGTGTACTTCACCTGTCGAGCCTAATATTCTCTGTTGTTCAGGTGTGGAAAGTGGAAACAGAAACAATAACAAGCTCAAAGTAGTTTCGGAGTTCATACTATTGTCTTTTTAGTTTATTAGTTGCTGGATCGTTACCATCGTACCTTGTTGGTGAGGCAGCCAGTCATTATTTTGGGGGATTAGAAAACTATTTTGTTGGTAAAGTAGCACAAGAAGTTAACTAACCACTAAGGTATGTGGACATACATGTTTGTTTCTTAGCCTGCAGGCGTCCATATTGTTTGGTGACTTCGGTACTCGAGCGTGTTAATGATGGATGTTCCTCAGTGACGTGTGTTGTAACACGATCTCTCATGTGTTTCCAGGTGCTGGGTCGGTGCTTCCTCACGGTGATGCAGGTCCATTTCCAGTTTCTATCACAGGCTTTGCAGAAGGTCCAGCCCGTGGCTCAGTCCTGCCTGGCAGAGGCTCTTGCCCAGGCCCAGGAGCGTTGTGCCAACGCACGCTCCCAAAGCTCCGACCTCGGGCCCCTCACAGAGCTGGAGGAAGCCTCCCGCTCGTGGAAAGGTGCAGCTCAGGTATGCAGCCGCAGCGCGCCCCAGGACTCTTCCTGGTCTGAGCCTCAGAAAGCCTCAGTTTGTCTGTGTGAGGTGAAAAGCTGACTTGTTAAACATTCCTGAGAAATGCCAGCCATTTATGATCTCCAGCCTCAATTTCCTATTTCCTCTTTTTTTTGGGCTGCAGTTTGTCTGTGAACCTGCAGTCTTATGTTCTGTACCCCTCTGCACCCCACCCATGTCAGGGAGGCAGTTTTGTAAGAGGACCTAACTAATCCCCAGGCTAATCAGTCCCTCTGGCCCATTTTGAGCTTTGTAGTATAAAGTGAGGCAGAGAGGAGAATAGTGGGCTGATTGATCCGTTAAGCCCTGGCATGCAGATTGTAAGCCCTGGAGGGGACTCGGCCTGGATCGTCCCTGGTAGAATGTGCTGGGCGGGCGTTTAGGTAGAGGGAGGCGGCCACCACTCTTTTTCAGAAGCTGCACACATGCTTTTTATCATCTAAAAATTTCTATTTTCATCTATTTTGCCAAAAACTTTATTACTTTGCAAAGTTTTCCAATATTAAAAAAAATGCCTGTAAAACCTCCTGCTATGCTTTTCAAAAACACACTATTTAAATGTTCTTTTTATCCTTATAAACAATCACTTTTTTTTAGAATGCTGGTCATCTGATTTTCAGTATCATTCTCAAGGATTTCTTGCATTTCTCAGGGAGATTGTACTGTAGTAGTATAGATGCTGTCACTCTGACCCAGTACTCTGCTGTGCCCTCAGGCCATGGCGAGGCTGAGAGAGAGGGGCCGGGACGGCTGCCTGGCAGGCATCCAGGTTCAGCAGCTCTTCTGCTCCAACAACACCACCATCCCTGAGCACCAGCTGAAGGAGCTCAACATGAAGATCGACAATGCTTTACAGGTACAGTATCACCCCAAAGGCCGCTTAATGAAGGGTTAACGAGGGTCCTTAATTAAAACCATGTTCTTTGTGATGAAATCAATGTCATGTTTTCGCTCCATGTCCAGGCCTACAAAGCAGCTCTGGAGAGCCTGGGTCATAGTGAGTATGCACTGAAGGCCGGCTTTCATCTTAACCCCAAAGCTGTGGAGGCGGCCTTACAGGTGGGTTCACTCTCACTAAGTATGTATGTGTATATATATATATATATATATATATATATATAATCTTTTTCTTGTTTAATTATAATGGTAAAAGACCAACAATTGTCTATGTTTACATGCTTGTGTGTGTGTGTGTGTGTGTGTGTGTGTGTGTGTGTGTGTGCGCAGAGCTGCTGCAGTGAGGCAGAGGCCCAGCAGGCAGGCAGGATGCAGACCACCTCCCAGCCCATCCAGTGTGAGCTGCCCACCATCCCTGTACAGATCGGCTCACACTTCCTCAAAGGAGTGTCCTTCAACGAGTCAGCAGCTGAAAACCTCAAACTGAAAACGGTATGGACCATGACTCGACTGGCCAGTTGCCCCAAAAAGGAGTTCATTTTCAACCATGTTTCTTTCACGGTTTTGTTGTGTCATTAAATTAAATGTTATTTATAGGGTCATATCATGACAAAAGTTATCTCAGGACACTTTCCATGTAGAGCAGGTCTAGACCACGCTCAATGATTTAAAAGGACCAACATTACCATGAGCAAGCGTTTCATACACAACAGGGGCGAAGAAAACAATAATCAGCAGTTGTGTGTGGACTAGTGAAAACTGTAAGTGTGACCTCAGCAGACAGTGATGGTGAACTGCTGTGTTTTGTCTCCTCAGCACACGATGCTGCAGCTCATTAAGGAGGCGCTGGGCCAGAACGGAGTGACCCCCAGGGACGACTCTCCCGTCACAGAGGTCCTCAACCAAGTCTGCCCATCCAGTTGGAGAGGAGCCTGCAAAACAGCTGTCCAGCTGCTGTTTGCCCAGGCTGGTCTGGTGAGTAGAGATGTTAGAGACTGAGGTTGCTACAGTAAAGCTGTATTTCTTGATTAATCCTGATAATATGTCAAAGATGGACGCTGGGGATTAAACCTGCAATGTGATAATGGAGCATTCTCCATTTTTCAGCCTGTTCTCACAGATTATGTTTGTCGTAACTAGAGTGCAGCACCTTTATACTAGCTGGATATAAATGGATGTTTATGTTTTTGAATTACAGTTTACATTTGGGTCATTTGACTTCAGCTCTTCTTAACCAGAACAACTTCAAGTAAGCATAACAGTGACATTAGACATGTTTAGACCAAACAGTTCTCGGGACTCCCTGAGAACTACGTTCCTTCAAGGGCCTTTTTTTTGTGAACACATTTTTTTGAATTACTTTTTAGAACAAAGTTTTAACAATAGGAACACAACAAAAATACAAAACAGAAATACACAACAAAAACCAACAAGTGCTTTTTTTTCAGTTTGCATTTGTAAGATGTGATGTATTTCCCCCATTGCATGTAAGTTCAGTCAAGCCTGGACTTCACTGTCAGTCCATTTGTCCGTGTTTTCTTCTTTTTTTTTTGGTTTGTCTGTTGTTTACATGACTTAACAGATTTAAATGGCGGTTGCCGGTGCTCCATTGGCTTTATTCGACATTCACTTACATCTCTGGACCTGAAGTCACTCGTGCTTCCTCTTGTTCTGGGAGAGTACCTACTCTGAAGTAGGAGCTTAAAAAAAGTCCCTCAAAACGATGTTCTAAGAACTACGGTCGTTCCTAGTTCTTGCGGTGCAGACGCAATAAAAAGGGGGTTCGTAGAACTATGTTTTCAGAACAATGAAAAAGTTCCTCCGCTCCAAGAAATGCCTATAAACCACAAACACTAGTAAAATCTCTGCTGTTTTCTCTGTTCTTGTAACAGTCTTTCATAAGAGAGCGTTTGTGCACTGAGATCAACAGCTGTGTAGAAAGTTCTCTGTTGGATCCTCATTCAGTATTTAGCTCTTGTTAACATCCGTCACCACAGTGCAGTTGATACTACAGAGCAGTGGAAAGGAGGTGACATGCTGACGTGAACAGGCCTGTTGTACTTCACTGACACTTCTGCTGAAGTTACTGAATCCTCTCCTTTTGTGCGCCTGTGGGTTTGGCCACTTGCATCTCATTGTTTGTCAGATTTGTAATGGAGATGAGGAGATCTGTCTGCTGGCTTTGAGGCAGCCGGGAGGTGTAAACAAACACCAGAGACACACAAAAGGGAAGAAACATTCCTGCAGCATCTGGGTGAAGGATGGGCTCGCCAGAGCGGGTTTGCAAATAGAACGCCCCCCTCCTGTTGAAAAGGAGAGTCACAGTAACACCGGTGTGTTTATGCTCCGGTGTTTATTTCCTCTGTGTGGTCTGCTCTGTTTTGTGTGTCAGTTGGAGGGAGTGTTCCCGTCCAGCCCCGTGCTAACTGTAAAACAATCCCTGGATGATGGATGAGCGCTTTGCATTAGCTCCTTATCTGATCCTATAGCCACTCAACCCAAAATAGATCACACAGTGGCGTGCATGGACACACACACACTCACACACATGGTGTCTTCCCCACACTTTATTTCAACACTTGCATATGCATACTCATACAGTCACTGTCATGCACCAGTCTTTCTCCTCCCCATTTTTCCTGTTTTTACACTCACACAAAATAAGTAAGAATCACCATATCTGTGCTGCTGTCGTTCCTGGCAACATGATTTACTAGACTCCCTTCTTCCTAGCTAGCCATGACCTCGTCTGTTTTGCTACATTTCCTCCTCCTCCTCGCCCCCACTGACCTTGTCATATGTGTTGCAACATGGCTGACAGATTGTGTGTATGTGTGGCTCTCGCACTTGGGCAGCCCGGGGTTTCCGAGGATACACCTGCTCTTCTAATAACAATAGGGTAACTTCCTGCAATACAGGAAGTAGACTCCTCCCACCTTCCCTCCCTCTTTGTGACCCAGCTGAGTGGGTCTCGAGGAGCCAAGGCCACTTTCAAAGAACTTTCCAATACATTTGGCGAGCAGCAGGCAGGAAAGGCGACGCTGTTTGTTGTCACTGGCTGACTGAACCACCTCTCTCTGCTTGGTGGGAAACTAATGGCCGACACCAATGAAACACCTTCTGGCCTTGTTTTTCCATGCTAGCATTGCTGGCTAAACTCCTCAGTCTGGCTGGTTTACATACTGTAACCAGTCTGTTTTGTTTTAGGACTGCATCTGTTTAAGTTGTATTACACTGAGAGGAATTGATCCCCCCAGTTGTTTTAGTTGTGTAAATTAGTCAACAGAGAGTATGCTATAAACTTTTTTTGGATTTCTTGCTCAAGCAGTATTCACAATAAAGAAATGGATGGCTGTGAATAAAGCAACATCTACATTACTATGTTTTCATTTCAAAATCTCCATCCATACAGGTGTTTTTAAAACCGTATCAGAAAGAGTCTCCATTCATATTAAAACGACTGAAGACGCATCTCGCATGACCAGTCACATACACTGAGCGTGCACGTACACAGGATGCAGATTGTTTATTCAGCACATGGATTTAGTGAAAATCATGGATGTATTATAATAATAATAATAATAATAATAATAATAATAATAATAATAATAATAATAATATGAAGGAAGAACAGCAATGATGAAAAGTAAAACCAGATATTTCTTTGTTTGGACCGACGACGATGTGAAAGTAAGAGACGGAAAAGATAGATTGGGAGTTGGGACATGGGTGTGTGTGTCATCGTTTCCAAAGGTATCCGTATCCGCCCGTCGTATTTTCCAAACTAAAACGGTCAGAGCAGCGTTTGCAAACGTCTCTGTTTTAGGGGCTCAGTAGTGCTGGAGTAATACGTACGCAAGGCATAAACTTAGCAAAAGATATGTGTTTTAAAACACAAATGTGGATGTAGCCTAAAGCTTTTCTGTCAGGAGATGCTGATGCGTGTGTGTGTGTGTGTGTGTGTGTGTGTGCGCGTCCGTGTGTGTGTGTGTGTGTGCGCGCGTCCGTGTGTGTGTACGCGTCCGTGTGTGTGTGTGTGTC
>JAOVVB010160526.1:0-25693 GCA_028570985.1 Heterobranchus longifilis | reverse complement strand
TTTCTCTCTCTCTCGCCCACGTCTACCCGCAGCCAAATACTTTGGTTCATCCAAGGTAAATCTGCACTGGGTAAACAGTCACCTCCATAGGGGATGCAATTTAGACCAGGAATCTGAAAAGTTATTTGGAACGAACCAGCGTGCTCCTGTCTAAAGAGGGACACTTTATCAAACATGTATTCATCATATAAATAATATAACTTTAAGGTAAAATTACAGCTGACTATGTGTGCCAAAATAGGGCTGGCCAATCATTCAGTTAGATAATTTATCGTGTCTCAAAGGAATTGTATCGTGATGAAATCATATATCGAGATATCGTGATACACATTTGCGTCATCTAAATTGATAATAACGAGCACATACTAACTCAAATTTCTCAGAAAATCTGATGTGAAATATTTTGAGGGAATATCCTTTGATGATTGTGGGGTTTTTTGTGTTTTTTTGTTTGTTTTTTTACATCACTTTCATATATAGATCATTTATTTATTGAATTACCAGAAAAACATGCTATATTGTGATACATCTATCGTTATCGGAATATGAACTGACCTATATTGGGACAGAAGATTTTGGCCATATCGGCCAGCCATCAAAACTACTTGATCTGAGTCCTTGTAGTATGAAAATGTAACAAGACTAAGGTGTCATCCAAATCCACGATTCGATAAGACTTTGAATTTTAAGGTCATAATTTCATTCAATTTTAGATTTAAACTTTTTTCTCAGCACTGACGGCTATGCCATTGTTAAACTTGATTACTAAAGATTATTGGTTTTATGCCTTGACATTGTCCAGTACATTTTCAAATGATTCTTTAATAAGATACATGATATGAAGTGTAATATGACTTTCATATGTGGTCACATTTAAATCATTTATAAAAATCGGCGATCCTGCTTTTGATTTTGATACTTGAAATTGAAAGCTCATTCCGATCGATTTTCCGAGGATGGTGCCTCAGGAGTGGATATCTCAGAACCAGCTTGTCAGGCTCAGCTCTGTCAGAGTTGCTTTTATCAGTTGTACTTGGTCAGCCTCTATGGAAATGTTTTTAAAGTGGGGTCGTGTCTGCCATGAGAAGACTCGGTATGTGAAGTGCCCACTTGTCACTTGTCGTCACTCTTGGTATTCAAATCTTTGTTAGTGTTTGGAGTTGTTTATTTGGAGTTAATGAGCCGCTCACACGATCATGTTAATATGCTAAACTGGCAATATTCTCAAGGTACAGTTGAGGCTTACTGGAATTTGGTTATCAGTTACTATTTAGTAGAGGTCTCCGGGACTTTTCAGATGCATTCGTGAAGATTTAGATCTGTTGGTGGCACTGGCTGAAAACTCAGGGCATCACCATATTAAGACTCATCCTTTGAGTATCATGGATGTCTGTAAGTTTCACAGCAATCCATTCAATAGTTGTTAAGATATTTCAATTTGGACCAAATTGTCAGATCAACAAGTGATCCATACGACTAGCTTTGTACAAATATGCACAAAACATTGTGGGTCATAGAATAATCACTGTGCTGAACATTGGTCTATATAATCAATTTAAGATCGAAAGTACTTATAGAGCTTTACCATTCATTCCATCTCCTGCAGTTGTGATGGTATTAACAGGGCACTATGTTGCGTGATTCCTACTAATACACTGGGACACCTTGTCCTCTGACCTGAAGGTGCAGATCCGTAACCAGGTCACCATCCTAGCCTCAGCGATCGTGCCTGTCATGGCTGATGCCACCGTCTAATGAAATCTGCCTCTTGAGTAATCTGTCCATAATTACAACACACATCAGCTGTGCAATCACCAGGCTCTTATTTCGAATAGCAAAGCAAACGCTGGCCCCTGAAAAATGTCAAATGAATTTCTTCACTTATTGTGATTCTTAGATGTGGAGTTGTTTGTTTTTAATGTTTTTCTCATGTGTATCTGCTGGGCAATTTGCAGCTATGCTGTGCTACAGTAAAACTAACAAGACAAGCTTTCCACAAAAACAGTTTCATCCTTTTTGAAGGCAAACAAGATCAGGAAGAATGGCAACAAAAAGAGTCCTTCAGGAGTCATCAGTGACACACAGCTGTGGATATAAAATCCACATTAGTCAATGATACGGTTAAGCCCCCGGAGTCTGCGTAACCCAAGATGACCCTTGAAACTAGAACTGCAATCGGCCTACACAAGCTTGGCTAAACAATCAAGCCAAAACCAAAATACCAATACCAAAGCAACAACACTCACTGGTTATGGGCCATGTGTAACATTTCATTCAAAAATCCTAAAGGAAATACTGACTTGTGCGTGTGTCTGCCATAACCTTCCCCTTTGCCTTTATAGTTGCCCAAACCACACCCTGAGGTGAAATGAGTCCAGAGTAGTGTGGGGGGCCCGGCATTGTGGTGGCTGAGCTTAGGAAGGATTTAAACACTACTACTTAGCGGCTCTTAACCTCACTGACCCTTTTGGGACTAATACAAATCCTGTTGTGCTAGAGAATTACATTAAGCCCTTGCTTTGAACCTAGGCCCCAGTGAGCACATGGACCGCAGCATTTACGGTAGATTTTTCAGCTCTCAGCTGAGCTCCCTAACTTGGTAAGTCAGGGGCCTTGAGTTTTGATATGATTACTAGACCACTCCGTGATTCTGTGTGGGCTACTGGGTTTGGAGCAGGATACATTTGTGGAGATGGGTGAAGTTTTGATGATACTATAAGTCAAAACCAGTAACCACTCACTGAAATGCTAACTGTAGAAAAGCCAAATTTGACAAGTGGCATGTGCACATCAGTGGCTGGGTCTCATTGTCTGTCTTATTATTTTCTATCTTTATATTTCTCAGTCTTATGACTTGTATACAATCTAAACCATTAACCTCAATTTTATCCTACAAACATCCTGTTCTCACCTCATTCCGTTTTGACTGGAGCCTGCAGGTGCTGGCAGTGTTTTGTTTGGAATTGTTTTGTTTGGAACAAAAAGAAGGGTTTTTCCTTCTTTTTTTTCAGAAATGATTTGGATCTTATTTGGTAAAGAGGTTTCTATTCTCTCCCACCACCTACTGATTTGCGAGATGGTAGGGCTATGGACCATGAATGAGCTCAAAACCACTTCAGACACATACAGCTTTCATTTCATTTTGCACACAATTTAGACTATTTTACAGATATACAACTTATCAAATCAGATTTCACATAGTATGATTGTCATTAGCAGTACATATTTCATATATTCAAAAAAAAATGTTTTTATTAGTTAACCAGCTAAACATGACCAACAGGTAAAATTTGGGATGGTGGGACATCAACAGGCCAACAATTGCTTTCAGATTTTGAAGCACCTCATGTGTCCTGGCATTAACTTGCATACTTAAAGTCCCCCTGCACTCGAAAATGTATTTGGCTTCATTTGAATGTTTGGCCTTCACTCTTTGGGAAGACATATGTTTAGAGTTTGATACAAAAAGGTCGTTGTTAAATTCATCTGCTGAAAGCAAAACATTTCTTTGTGGTCACTTTAAATGTGAGTATAAGATGTGTGAATGAGTGTGGTGCGGAAACTTGAAGTCTTCTGTGCACATATACTGAGAATTGTAGCCCAGCAGTAGTTAAATGTTTTGAAATGAAAAAATGTGCATAGTCATAGATTTTTCAATGAGGGAGAGGGGGCAGATGTAACTAACTAGGTAATTTAACTTTTTTTGAGGAAAAACCACGTCAGGCTAGGATGGGAATCGAGAACCGGTTCCAAATGGTCCGATGTGTTGGAATCGTTTTGCCTCAGTGCTTATCGATTCCTTTTAGCGATGCCGGCATGTTTTGACAGTTGCACATTGCAAAACAATGACGTCAAACTCACGTCATGGCTGAAAGGAAGATACCGATGTTTGGTCGATATATCGATAAAGAATCAGCAGAATATGAGCAGAATCGATAATGTTGGTATCAATAAAATTGTGTCAATTCCCATCCCCAATGTCAGACACAAATTACTATTCAATTCAAAGTATTTTGTATATGTATAATAATTTTATTCATAGCACACCTTTCAAAACCCAGTTTACAAATAAAAATTAACAACAGAAAAATCTAAGAACATTATGGACAACAAAAGACGTTAACTGGACCTCAGGTGGGTTGTTGCGCTGCTGAGTATCGCAAGCTATACGTACAAGCTCTTAACTGTTCAGAACTGTAGCAAGGAGCGAGGCCACAAAGAGCTTTAAGTGTAATCAATTAGATCTTAAACTCAATCCTAAAACATACAGAGAGCCAGTGTAAGGAGGCTGAAACAGGACTGATGTCGTCCCCTCTCTCTTAGCTGACTGTCATCAGAATGTCACTTTGGTATTTAGTGCATCTTTGCAGATTATGTAATCTTAACCCTGATTTTACCCTGACCCCGACCCACACATGGCTCTTCTTATAACATTAATCCCAACCCAAAGATTAAACATAGCCTGGACATTCAGTATATGTGGACTGCTTTTCATGCATTCATAAGTAGGCAGTGGTAGATTGTTAGTGACCTTTTCTGCCAGTCTCCCAGCATAACAAGCAACTCCAACGTCAAGGAACAATGTATTATTGATAGAAAGTATAATATTAACACGGGAATATTCAAATAAAAGCAAGACAAAATAACCTAACTCGAAATATTACCCTTCTCCTGCTTTTTTCGTCAATGGACAGACGTCTGTTGTTAGTTCCACAACTAATGTAAAGGAATGAAAAGAAACATTTAGCAGAGATTAATTTTGGCAAGAAAATTTTGGCTTACATCTTTCATGCCGAGGTTGCCAAGGTTATATTTTTAAAAGCGTTCAGTGGTATGAGCTGAATCAGTTCTCAGATGGTCGCATACCATCGAAATGTTGAAGAATAAATCTAATTTCAGTCCTTCTGTAGCAAAAGAAATAAATAATAGGTTGAACTGTAGCACACATTTATAGGGCCGACTTGCTTGTGAAACAACCGGTGCATTATATCAGAGCCTGTGCTCAGCTGAACTTCAGTGAGTCACTGTGTTGTCAACTATTCTTTGATTGTTCCAGTAAAAGTATATTGAATGGTCCCAAGCTTCTACTGGAAATGCATCACTTCTTGTACAATGTAAGTTGAGACATGGCTGATGCAACAGCAAATCACAAAAGCATGCCCCCCTGTTGAAGAAAGCCTCACGGCCTCCCAACAGTTTTCTCCTAACCGTAAAAACGATTAGTCATGACTTAGCTCTTTGTGAAATTTACTGTAAGTAATTCACAAAGTAGATGAAAGAGACCTATGTCACACAAGTGAACTCAAGATATGAAAAAAAGATGCCCATTCAGCCTTTTTAGTACCAAATGATTGCTAATGTCTCTGTAAACTTTTCTATCAAGTAGGTCAGTGTATTCTTGGCTCACGCTGGCTGTTGCAAATGAATTTGCATACTTCTTTATTTGTTCTTCCTCTCATTTGACAGCATCTAACCCTTGTTAGAGAGGTTTTAAAAACCTATTCACACGAGTAATTTCAGCCGCATACATTTGGCAGGGGTGTTGTTTTCTGAACTCACCTCACAAATGAAAACCTGAGCATTTTTGGGTGAAAGGCTAATGTGGAAATCAACCATGGGCTCTCATTCACTCGGGCTCTTTACTGGTTATTTCAAGGGCAAGCTGTTGGGCTGACATTCAACAGTTCTTTTTTGGCAAGGGAAAGCTGTTTTAGGTTAACGGCCCCCAGATTCTTGGAGAGGTCCATACTGTAGGCTGTAGAAAGAGGGCCTCACTGCATAGTTTATGGAAACCTTAGGGAGTAGTTCACAGTAAATGCAAGAGACATAACTGAGAACAGGCTGCAACACAGAAGGGCAATTTTATATGTCAATATGCATCAAGCTTCAACATTTGGGGGGGACATTAATTAAATGATTAGTGTTTTTTTAGCATCATCAGATAAACAAGACATTAATCTGCATGAAGAGAGCAAGGTCTAACATAAGCCAGTTAACAAATATGCTGGCCCTCACACATGCAGAGCACGTAAGAGCCCTCCGCATACGTTCTGCTTCTCATTATGGTTACTTACATGCTTCTCATTATGTTCAGGCCATCCTTCCTCCAGGCCTATAGCCTTTTAGCCATTTACGTGTCAACAGCATTATCACGGAGAAGCCTCACTGTCTCAGATGGACGTTTTCTCCTTCTTTAGCCCTTTGTTCTGCTCTGATGTGTAACTCCATATGTCATCCTTCCCTAATGCTTGATGAGCTCTGTAGGTCCCCCTATGGTGCCTACATATTCATTGAAAACCTTGAATATGTGACAGGAAGGAATAGTCTGAAAAGATTAAGATACTTGGCTTGTGTAACACCACATAAAAGCAGCTAAATTTGTTTCATATTAGAGGTGGGATGCATTTTGTACGGCTGAAATATACTCCTTCTCTTCTGTCTGCCGCCTTCCAAAAAAAGTGTGGCTAATCTCAAGGCAGCGAGTGTACGAGCGTGTCCTCATCTGAACTTTCGGTGGATGAAACTGCAAATACACAGCTGAGTCCTGCCGCTGCATAGCCTCGCTCTCGCTCTCCCTCTCTCTGTCTCTCTCTGCTCAGCATTAGCTTGCTTTGCTCCATTGCCTCCCGCCTGCACACAGCATGTCAACAAGTAAGATCTGAGATGCGACTGTGTCAAGTTGGACTCATATCAGGTCTAAATATGTGAGAGGAATGTCATTTGGAATTCACAGCAGAGGAAGGGGAGACGGAGCTGCAGACAGAAACGCAGAGGGAGGGATACAGTCTATCAAGAGACACACATGCATACAGATGCACACTAGACACACACACACACACACACACACACACACACACACACTGACGCACACGCAGGTTGTATAAACAGTAGGCAAAGCTATCCGGTCATCTCACTCCTAATGAAAAGTGCACCGATGACATGGATGTAAAAAAGGGGCTTTATTTCCGTGGCAACCAGTGCAACGGAAGGAGCAGGAAAACCAAAAATACTGCATTGCGTCATAGCGTTAAATCCCAGTGACTTTGTGTTTGCATGACCACAGCTACATTATATCTTCACACTCTACACACTCTGAATAAAGTCCAAAACGAGGATGATGATGATACCGACAATCCACAAAATTGATTCAGCCTGCAGCTTCGTAAGCTACCAGAAAAATTAAAATAATCTGTGCAACCCCCTTCGAGTGTAAGAGGCCATATATAGTCACACATTACCGCACAGGATGTTGATGCTTCTCGTCAGTGATTTGTGGCCTTCTCTGTGTACTTCTTGAGGAACAAAACTGATTGAGTTCCAGATGTTCTTTATACGACATGAGAGGGCAAGGAGGGTGTTTGTGCACCATCTGTCCATAAAGCACAGTTTGTTCAAAGAGATGCTACATTTATCAACGTCACATTGTTGCACATCGTGGAGTTGATACTATACTATACTAGGCAAGCTACAGTACTGGAGGTAAATTTAAATAGCCACAATCATGAACAAGTACATAAAAATCATAATGATTTCACAGAATTCTTTGTCTGTAATTCAGGAAAATCAATTTAAGTCACAGCATCTCCTGGCTCAATCTCCCTCCTCATTTTAATGAATTCATATAGATATAATGTTAGATTGTAATGGACGTGTGGTTTATTTACAAATTTAGATGCCTTTAATGACATGAGTTACTATGCAGTGTTTTTATTACTCACCTGTAAATTGGTCTATTATAGGGGCTATCTGGTGTATTGCTTTTATTTGGTTATTTAATTTATTATTATTTCTGTGTCTAATTGTCTGCTACACTCATCAGTATCGCTCATATACTATAATTTATCACCACTGTCCTGATGACAAGTGCTGTGTTTGCCAATAGGCATGATACAGTTTGCTGTTTACTCATTTTTAATTGGAATTTTATGTAAATGACTGTTTTGTCATTGTTGAGACAAATCAGACATGATTCAAGTCATGCATAATTCATATATTACAGTGCACTAGAAGTATATGGAGTGATTTGGGCTACAGTCCTGGTAGTAAAAATGGCATTAAATGGCATTTAATGCTGCATTCACATAATGTCAGCAGAATGGGAAGAAGAAGAAAGCCTCCCGTTATTCCGAGTCGTGTCACTCCTGCTATTGTCACATCATTTAGCCTAAATGAGCTACTACTGTAGTGTTGCATATTTGTAGTAGTTCTTTAACAGGTGAAACCAGATACAAACAAACGATGTATAGCACCTTTTTAGATTAAAACATTTTGCAACGGTTTGTTGACACTTCTATAGTTCCTTTTGCCAAACAGGAGATATCAGAACTTTCTAATATTGTTACTTGACTTGAACGGTTTTTGCAACTCGCTTGCAAAGTGAAAATATTGATACATATCATCATCTTTATTTTAAAATTCCCACTTTATACTTATTCTTTTTTATTAAAAAGAATAGATTGTTTTTCATTTAAATATCTGGAAGAGCTCAGTAATAAAATGGTCAAATCATTGCTTTTTGTGAGTTGATATAAATGTAACTGATTGTGTTAAATGGTAATGGCCCCTGAATTGAATCAAATCGAAATTGTATCATGGCATACTTTGTGATATCAGCAAAATATTGCTATAATAATATAATAAACTCCCATGTGGTGGGAGGATGAGTGCCCACATGCCCGTCCACACCTCACTCAGATCCGAACTGGGATCTGGCTGACTGTATCATAATGTGAGCAAGATCCGCCGATCTCGGAGAGTACAGACTTGACAGTTAATGCGTCCTGGCATGATCGGATGACTAAAGTTGCATTGAAAAAACAAGTATAACCTCTAAGCGAAATATGGTTGACATTTGATAGCCAGAGCAGGCTCACATCTGGTTGCCTTAAGTATGCTGACGATCAGCTGCAATCAGCTGCAATCATCCCAGATCTACTGGCTACCTGTGAAATCTCAGGGGTCTTTATGATACTCTATAGCCTGTATTTGTTTTCTGTGTGAGCCAGAAATGCTCAGATTGTGACTCTTTGCAGGAGCCAACAGAAACAATGAGAAGTAACCTTTGCAGCTGTGACTCCTTCACTATGGATAAGAAATGCAAGGTCTGGGTGAATTAAAAAAAACAAACCTTCAGAATGAGTTATGACCTACGTACCCTACTTTGTTACAAATGTCAGAAACACATTGTATGGACTGCATTAAATGACAGGCAGCCTCTGGCTGAGAGCTGATAACAGTGTGAGCCAGACCACCTCTGTAGGTCTGGCAGGCCTGATCGCACATTATTCAGAATCAAATAGCACTTTAATACCAGGTGTAAATGTGGTGACGCCATGTTTAGCTATTTTCTTCTTCTCATCTGCGGATTAACTCACTACGCCAGGGCTTATTTTGCGATAATGACCTTGGCGTACTCTCTTTTTCTTTAAAACCTGATTCAAAAGTATACCTGTTTTGTTTTCCAGGTATGCTCCTTTTGAAACATAAACTGTCAATATGCTTTGGGCAAAATAGCAGGTATAATAGCTGTGTGTTTAAATGCGATAACAACAACTCTCAAAGTATTGACTCCAAACTAAATGCAAACAGGATCCACAATCCACTCAAAGAAAACTTAACAGCTCTTCCCACCACTGAACTAACAACACCTTTCTGACACATTCAAGACAACACCTGCCTACACATGTCCTCTAAAACACAGTGTTCAAAGAAGCAAATTCAAATTCTCTTTTTGGTTAATATAAATATTTATAACAAGGAAGTTAACTGCAATTAATTGTGAATTAATTTCTAAGAAAGAGTACATTGCTGCAAAAAACAAAAATCAAAATTTTCTCAAATCTGATCAAAGTGGCCATAATGTCGTAATGAAGCCTTTGTTTGAGTGTCCCTTAATATGTTCTCACTAAGCCTAAATTGTTCAGTAGTCTGCAGCTCAAAATTCTGAGTTTGCATCTTTCCTTATGGCTCTCTTATTTTCCTTCCAGACAGCTCTAACGCATTGGCTGGTACGTAGGTAGGTGTTTACTCCTCAAAAAACCTCTCACCTCCCCCACAAACACATTAAATATGGAATCACAAATTGAAAGTGTTGACTCCTTATGTAACCAGACTGTCAGGATGTGATGATTTGAACAAAAAGTTTCTCAGTACTGTGTAGGAGGCAGAGGGCATCGACAACAGCTTTTGCCAGACTGAAACTCATGTTTGGAGAAGTTTTTTATTTTTTCCTCTTGTAAGACACACTGTGGAGTCTTGTTGGACAGATACTACATAGTCTTTAGTCTTACATCTCATAAAATACTATTGGCCTATAGTCCATCAGAAACAGAGAGAGGGGATGTAATCAGTTACAGTGTGCAAAGGTTGGGAAATCTTGCATTATTTCTGCATTTAGACAGAGTGTCAGCTTGGGCCCGTTGCATGCATTTATTCCTTGTGTGCACCATTACTTTGCATCTTTCATCAAAATCCACTATGATGCTATTCTAGTGTCTCAACTTGACAACATCCCATATGTACTCATGATATATACATCTTTCTTTTCCTTCTCCAATCTGTGTATAGTAATTCAATGCTAGGCATAGCCCTAATTAAATGTGTATAGTGATACTTTCTTCTTTAGAGCTCTGTGAACACTGTTGGCTTCCTTCCCTCTTGCCTATACAAGCATCTTTTTGTCGACCCTTTGCTTGTTTCTCTCCCAGTTTCTTTCCCAGCCTCGGCTAAACATGGCTCCCCTTAACCTCCCTTTATGGCTCCTAAGGCCTTATCCAAAACACCTCGCCCTTTGCCTTATTGGCATTTTACAATACAAACAAAAGGTGCTCCTCTGTTGCCCAGAACCATATTGCTTTTTTTAATTTTTAATTTTGGATGAATCAGGTACTGGTCCCATCCATTCTGGATGTTTACCATGTACCTTAGCTTATTAACTTGTTGAGGGCTCGTACATGTGAGAGGGTATGTGTTTGTGATTAGTTAAATGGTATATATGGTATTTTCTAGCCTTTGATATGATATTTATTGTTGGCTGATTGACAGCATAGATCATATATGGCAAAGGCTTTTTCTGCCAGTGACGCTTTTTCAGCCGTGCATGTTAATACACAACCCTGTCTCTTAGAAATTATGTTTAAATACAATTAATTTGCAACAGCAATTATGTTGTGGTGGGAACAAAATGCCAAAATTACATTTTCTATTAACATGATGAGGAAATGTTGTTAACTGACCCAGCCAGTTGATACTGAACTCACCAATAAAATGTTCACTGACAACATATTTAATTTGGTTTAGGCCAAAAATGTTCAATTTTGCTCTCCAATATCTGATTCAACTAAATTATTAGGTACTTGCAGCACTAAGTGAAAGATCACGGTCTTGGTTTGATACAGAAAAAAGTCTGCAGTATCCTGAAGCACCAGTCACCATGTGTTTACATTTAACCAAAGCCACGATCTTTCTCTAACCTAAGCACGATGCTTGTGTTGTCGAAACCTAACCAAACTAGAATGCAAACCTCGGGAGTATGGTGTCAAAGTCCGCACCCACCATCGACCCCAACCTCCTCCCTACCACTTATCTGCTTTTAAAAATTATGATACCAATACCAGTACCCTAATAGAGTACTTCATTTGATACCCTTTTTTTCTACTTCATTCGATACCCATCATGTGAATGGAAGCATTCAGTTGCCTAAAAGGTCACCAGCAGCCATAACCTACTTGGTGGCATCTTGGCACGCTGAACTGTCAAATCTGCAAAATACAATGCGCTCAACTTCACTACACCATGACTGTATGGGTTGTAGCTGCTGCAGTAGTGGACCAATCACATGTCACATTAAATTGAAGAATGCTTGTGGTGATTGGCTGTAGGGCTGTCAAAATTGGACAAAAATTAAGTTTGATTATTCCTTAAAAAAAACACATAGGTTCGAACCTATTTGAATATTTTGCGGCATTAGTGGGCAAACCAATACAACGAGAGACATGACCAGATTTCAATCCTGCATGGTTGATTTGGCAAATGACAAAAATGTGAGTTGTTTGTTTTGCAGATGCAAGATAGCCATCCGTGTCACTGACAAACACATTTTTCTGGTGGTTCAATGCTTTTAATGTGAACCTGCAGCAGGAGGAAATGTTGGTTTGCATTAGCAGTAACTTAATTAACGTGCAAGGCAGACAGCCGTGGCAGTCGGCTACTGCTTATTTTCATTCATTTTCATAATCGAATATCTGTTGTTTTTTTTTACAATTCAAATATATATATTTGAATTTAGAATATTCTTTGACAGCCCTAATTGACTGCGAGCAAAAAAACCATTTTTTTCTCGATCTGGGTACAAAAAGGATCGAAGACCGGTATCGTTTGACTGGAGAAGTTTCGATACTTGAGACTGGGTTAATTTGGTGGATACCTTTTAAAGGTATTGAGTACTGATACCCAGCCCTAGCGGTATATAAATTAACTTGAATCCAGGCAGCGATTGGGAAAACAAATTATTAGTATATAAACATAATTTCTAAGAGACAGGGTCGCAATAAATCTTTAATGCCATTCTATTGCTATCTTATCCTTGGCTGCCCACCGCTCCTCCTTTACTTGAGTGGTCAGTGGATCACAGACACCTAATTATGGCACAGAGTGTCCTTAGAAAACAAGGACACCAAAACAACAAATGTTGTGTCCTCAAAAAACGGGCCGCGTGCCCTCTCTCTCTTTCTGTCTCCCTTGAAGTTGTCTCCCTATCACTATCTCTTGCCTCTCATGCTTCCTCTAACTTGATCTCTCTCTCTCCCCCTGGCTCGCTCTCTCTCGTCTGAAACGGGACCTGAAATGACCAGCACACGTTCCCACTGGGGGGCTTAGACTGATTCATGTGGGAGCTGCTGCAGAGCTTCGCATTTCTTGTCTTAATATGTCCAGGCAGATGAAAGGGGAAACAGAGCAAACTGATGGCACAGACCAGTGCTGCATTGTCATGCCTTTGAAACGAGAGTGTGATGCCAGGATTCACCAGGGGGTCTTAGAAAGCCAAGGCAATAATGAAGAGGGGAGGAGGGTTACGGGGCAGGGAGGTGTGTGATTGGTGAGAGAGAGAGAGGGTAAAATAAGGAAAACAAGACGAATGGTAGAAAAAAGAAGCTGCGGATGACTGTAAATGAAGTAAAGTGCGACAGTAGTCTATGATGTGAAAATCCTATTTAATACCTTGCTTTATATTACAGCCCTTAAAAAAAAAAAAAAAGATAATGAAATCTTCTGAAATAGCTGTAGAGGAAACAATTTCTCTCACTTGGCATAACTATATAAATGCCTTTTAATTAAACACCTGCAGTCGGACAATTTAAAAGCAGCTGGACTCGCAGTAAATCATCTTAAATTATGTTGACTCCAAATGTTTGCAACTCTCTAATCGCCTGTAAAACATTTTAAAATGCACCTTTTTCAGTCCTCCACCCACACGTTCATGTTATTGCAAATCCTTCTGGTAAACTTGAACCATGTTATTATCTCCTGCTTGCTTCAAATGAGCCTCTTGGACCGCATTAGAGGTTTATTTATTGGGCTCTAATTCCACAGAAAGCTAGACACGGATACTTTACGCATGACGCAAAACCAGCTAGGAAATATATGACGAGTAAACTTTCGCATGGTTGTGTAGAAAAGAAACTCAAATGTGTTTGGGCTGTTATTCATTTTCTGGGTGTTTAAGTTCTAAATGCGTAAGATAAATAAGGAACACATAACATCATGCTTTTCAGTAATGTGGTCATGCCATGATTGAAGTAAACCATGGAGGGAAAACATGCAGTTAAAGAGATCTAGTTACACATCCTGTTGCACATGCACAGTGTTAGCTTTGTTTAAGGTTTTCAAGATGTTTTGCACACAATAAATGTCATCTGCATGGGGTCAAATATGACCACAAAGATAAAATAACTTATTTAAAAAATGACAATTAGAGCATGTTTAGTGATGAAACAAATTATGTTTTCATTAGTGCTGAACAATTAATCGAAATTTTATCGAAATCGCAACGTGGCCTAGTGAAATTTTCAAATCGCATAGGAGGTGCAATATTTGTTAAAGGCAAAATATGTGTCAAAATACCATTTTAAATGAAATAATGTGGTGCTGCAGAGATGTCCTGGCCTACACATCTTATTCTACAGACTTAAGAAAAAAAATCTTTGTTTGGACAGATCCTCGCAAAAATCACACCGTGATCATTTTAATATGTTTTTCAATGGAAAGGATAATGATGTTAAAATGATAATTCCCTCCAATATGCCCACAGCTGGACTATCTGTTGACTGAAAACTCACAAAACAAGCTTGCTGATCTTTTCCGTGCGTAGTGTGGTGTCCCGTGATACAATGGCCCTGCAGATTCTCAGAATTTCTTGTTTTTGGCTGGGATTATGTACTTTACAGATTAACCCAAATTCTAAAAAAAAAAAAAAAAAAGAAAGTTAGAAAAAAAAATATATTTATAGAGATAATTAACAAAGTTAGTACGTTTAGGAAGAAACATACTTTTCCCATAAGATCTATACATCTGTGTTGATCACTGCAGTCTCTACAGCTCACAGCTGCTAACACTTGCTGCCTTCCTGATTTTCTTGTGTTTCGTTTTTGTGTTAACAAACATAACAAAGACAACACAGATAAAGGAGATAAAGTGATGAACCAATAATCATTGTATGATGGAATAATGCACGTAAATGACTTAACATACTGTATAATAAAGCATTATGTGCCGTTGACAAAGCTCACAAATCTTCTTAGGTATCCAATTTGTCAACTAACCACTAGAGCTGATAAGATTAGTCAATTATTTGATTAGTCAACCAGACAGTATATAAATCGGCAATTATTTTGGTTATTGATCAGTCATTCCATCCAGAAATGCCAAATATTCTCTGATTGCAGCTTTTCAGATGTGAGGCTTTTCTCTGTTTTATATAATCGTAAATTCAATATCTTTGGATTTTGGGCCGTCGGTCGGACAAAGGTTAGGTTAGGTCTTTATTGTCCTACTAGGGGAAATTTGTTTTGCAGCCAGAGATCACAAAAAGACACATCGACAACACAACAACACAGTAAACCACAATAAATCAGAGTTAGAGCAGGGAAATGGAAATTCAAGTGCGAATGTACAAGAGCGCAAATGTGCATTTGAAGACGTCACCTTGAACTCTGCAACATTATAATCACTATTTACTGACATTTTACAGATAAAACGATTAAACAATCAATTGAGAAAATAATCTGCATTTTAATTAATACTGAAAATCCGTTGCAGCCCCTGCTAACCACAATGTAAGACAAAATAGACCTACATTGAAAATTTGGCCTTGATTATACTCAGCTTGATCAGTGACTTTGATTACTTCCAAAATATTGCAAAATAAACTCATTGGAAAAACAATTGATCAATGTTATAACTAGATTTCAGATAATAATAATAGACAGCCATCATTTTTCAAACCACTGATCAAAGAAAACCTTACACAACTAATCCCGTTTTACAGAGCATCTTAGGTTAATGTTGTTAACCTACTCTGCCCTCAGCTCGCCTGAAGATCTCAGCCTTCAGTGTTTTGCTTCACCTTCCTGTCCAGCATCACAAATGCTGCCAGTTGATGTTTGTCCCACTGCTTTAGCGGTATCCCGCAGAGACAACTCGGGGCAGAAAACACATCCTATTAAACACTGTTGAGTGCACAATGACCTTATGAGGACAGCAGTGCTTTGATTCTTCTCCTACGGATTTGGTTTTTGGTAAACAGATAAACCTCACATTAACCTGTTCTGCTCTTCAAACATGCACACGGAAACAACAGATTATTTTTGGAAATTTTTAAAATGTTAAATGTTTGAAAAAGAAGCACACCTCAGTTCTAGCTGGTACGCATTACTGGCAAACAAACCAGGAGAAATAGACTTCACTGTTGCTGCAGTGTTCCTGCAACAGAGCTATATATAAATCTTTTGCACTGCAGCAGAACATCTTAAATTAAGACACAGTTATAGGCTTTATAATATCTACAGTGAAATTTAACAAGACGAAGGCACTACTCGTAAATTGACCACACAGTAAGATCAATAAAGACAATTGTTCAGCAGCTGTGCTTCAGAAGGGGCGAGAGACATAGAGGCGGAGAGAGAGAGAGAGAGAGCGAGAGAGAGAGAAGGGGAGTGTGTGTGTGTGTGTGTGTGTGTGTGTGTGTGTGTGTGTGTCAGAGGTTTTCTCACTCACCCTGTCTTGCCACCATCTGTCCTGAGGACTGGCATCAATGAGTGTACAGACGGGCACTCACTAATAAGCTCAAACAGGGAGCAGTGAAAGAAGCCACATGAGGACATCCTCCGACATGCTCACCATCATCATTACTCGGCGAGTGCAAATAAGGGCAGAGACAACTGGAGACACTTAACTCGTGTTAGACTTGCCAGGAACCCCCAAACTACTGGGAATATCTCTGAGTATCGGACAAGGTTTTTGTGAATAGTTCTGCAAGTATTTGCGAATTCCATGACTAACAATGAGAATTACACACCAGGTTAAACGTGAGGTCAAGTCAGAGATAAGTCGCATGTAGGTTAATCCAAAGGCACACTTCTTACTAGGGTTGTTGGCAATGTAGATGCTGGGCAACTTCGCTGCATCCGGAGCTTATGCTGCATTCACATGGAGCCAGGCAGACCGGATATCATTTTAGTGCAGGGGTGTCCAAACTTTTTTGAATGGGGGCCAGATTACATAATGTGAAAATACCTGGGGGCCAGATCAGATAATTTGAAAATAGCTGGGGGCCAGCTGCTTCTCGCATCAAATGGGTAATTTGAAAAAAAAAGAATTGTGCCCAAACAAGAAATGCATTAGTTCTGCCTGCGCAGTACCTACTTGGTGCATGTCTACAAACCGTATGATAGTGCTGCTATCAGAAGGTAAACGGAAAAATGCAAAGTGAATTTGCTTTTATTAACTCATATTGTGTGACTTTGGACATGCCTGTTTTAGTGGATGAGGGCAGGGCGGTCAAATGAGGTGAGGCTGGCAGAGTAACGGTAGACGGCATTGCCGGCCAAATTTAAACTATGTTAACTTTTTTGCCATCCTCCGAGACAGTGTTTAGAACCAGGTGTTACATTGCTCCCGAGAAAACATGAGATATATTACAAGAAACTGCATGTATTAGTAGAATAATTACATAAAATGTTTGTTTGTGATGATTGTGATGATGATTGTGATTGGTTTAAAGAAATACAAACAAGCCGGAGCATTTTTTTCCCCCATCCCAGACCTGTGTCAGCGATGTGGAGACATTTCCAGCAATGCGAGACTATAGTATAAAGAACACACCATTATATGCATACATTGATACGCTGGAGTGGAAGAGTCAAATGGTCGAAGATAGATTTCCACACTGCTATGTAGCTGTCAGGGTTTAAACACAAAACAAACCACTGTTGTTTAACCACTGTTACTAATAACATTAGCAATGGCATGTGCGTGTGTGTGTGTGCGTGCGTGCATGCGTCACATTCTGATTGAAGTCATCAGTACTCCAGTACTTTATTTCCCTCCATTCTTCTTCCTTTTATTCTTTTGTCTCTTTAAGTTTATGGAATAGATTTATAAAGCCTTGAGGTATAAGTCCAAAGTTGCAAAATTTTAAGATGTGTCTTAATCGCAATTCGCACCACCTAGACAAAAGTCTACTAGTGCTCACTTGTGTCTTTCCCTTGACTTTGTATGTGGATATGCCACGCTAAAATACAACCAATGCATTCTCATAAACCACTCATGTAATACCAGGAATTCGCAATTCCTAGATATCATACGAACATGTCCCGGTCGCGTGATAGACGTCATTAACGTTGCAATTAACACTGTGAAATGCGACTGTTTCAGTAGGTTTAGGCTACAAATATACTTTGTTAGGTTTAGGCAACAAAACGACTTGTTATGGTTAGTAAAAAAAAATGCGAGGATGGGCCTCATGTCTCATAATTACGTGCTATATGTACGGATCACAGTGCATTACAGGGAATGAGACCAGCCTACAACAGCAGTTTCTTATACTGTAGCTGCTGATTATGTTTGCTTTTTTTTTCTATTTTACATTTTAAATCTGCAAAAACAATTACGCAACATCCTTTTGTTACTTCAAAATGTGTTCTTTCATCAAATGTACAAGATGAAAGAATGACCTCTGTCTTACTTACAACAGATCAGGTGTCAGTGTTTTCTCCAGATTTGGCTCAGACAGGTGTCGTTTTGTTTCACACCAGACAGCTAGACGGTTAAAACGTCACCAGGTTTTATGTTTGTAACACATCCACGAAGCCTAAAGCTACGCTACAGACACATGACAATGCAATCAAAGTCACCGGCGGTATAATATTACAATATCGGTGACATTTTGATAGTCACACAGAAGGTGACACTTTCAAAAACATTGTGCTTTTCACATTCTTTCCAACTACAATAGGTGGTTTTATGACAACATTTATAACAATATTTAACTCTCTTTCAGTCTGCTCTTTCTTCACACAGCTCTCTAGAGATTTGGTTAGTTTAACAGCTACTGCTGCTGGTCATTGGGGTCTTAGTGGGTTGTGCTTGTTGGTCAGTCAGTAAAAGAAATGTCCAAACTTAGATGCTACTTTTGAATCGACTCGTGAGTGATGTGACTAGCAAGATGAAACGGATTATTATAACATTTTAGTCCGCTCCTCATTGGCTCGCCAGTTGCTGAGAAACAAACAGCCCGCAGGGCAGGCAACAGCAGTTCATCCAAGTTGAGCGTGAACACTAGTGCTCTTTGATTTAGACAGGGTCGTGGAAGGTGAAGCGGAGGATGGGGAAGAGGTAGATTTTTATCCTCTATTCTATTCAGTGTAAAGTGGGGGATATCACTGACTTGAAAGAGAAGGAGCCAGTATCGAAACTTGTCATAAATCTATTTTGTGGGTTAGTCTTTATGATATTCCATCAGTTGTGGTTTCTGGAGCCCCGCCAGCTCAATAAGTAAGCAGCAGAAAAAGGGCTGTTTTCCCAGATCTGCATTGTCCTCAGACGAACCCGGTGCTGCTGCCAAGAATCCGGCAAAGTTTATAGGAGGTAAAAGTAAGCAGGTTAGAAGACATCTCTGGTTTTCAGCCGCAACAACAAAAGAGTAATTCCTCAAAGCAAATTTAGGCACAGCAGGTGAGCCTTTATTTCCCTCATCAAAACACTTCTGTTTTTTTTTTGTTTTTTTTCCGCTTTGAGAAAGTAAAGAGGGTTAGATAATAGAGTGTTAATACAGTTTCAGTGTGGGCAAGAAAGGAGGGGTGAGGACGGAGGAGGAAAAGCGCCTCAAAGTGAAAGAACTGAAGGACAAAAAGACGACGGATCCGTTAAAATGTCTACCGAAAAAGAGAATGAGGAATCATGAGTCAGCTGTTGAACTCATTACAGCAACAACAGTCATCTTTCTGTGTCCCATCTGAAAGAGCTGCCCTCATAAAGAAGCAGTCTGTCATCACATGCAGAAAATACACCAGACACATTCCTCATTTATCTTGCCTAACGGCAGACATATTCATGTTAAGTCTAGCCAGCTGCTGGGTACACACGTTTGAACAAGCTGGACGATATTTAACTTGCAATTACATAATAATGGCGATAACACACGTGCGGTGCCATAATAATATTAATGGGGCTCAATCAGTTAATTGCTTGGTCTATAAAAAGTCAGAAAATAGTGAGAAATGGCCGTAACAATTTCCTAAAGTTGACATCTTGGAATTGCTTTTGTCCCACCCAAAAATATTCAACTTACAATGAGAGAAAACCATTTCTCAATTTTAGATGCTAAAATAAGTGGCATTTTTGCTTGATAAGTGAATTAAGATTTAAGATTGTTAAATTAACTGATCGTTTCAGCACTAATCATTACTAACGATAATAACGACTGCCATACAAAGATAAGCCAAGTTTCCAGCACACATCTTGACTCAATTTCCAGAAAATTGGTAAAAGGAAATGTGAATTAATGCAATTAGGATTGATGATTAATCGAGATACTATCTGATGGAACTTCTTCTGCCATTAAACCGTTCCAGAGGAAGCAGCTGGATGACGTACAGTAACAGAATGGTGGAAAACAATGTGGAAAATGTGATGAGAAATATGGCATTTATGTTTGTTTCATGTATTAATGTGAGGAACATTACAGTCTTACACTAGTTTCAGTGGACGATTAAGTTACATGCAGCATGTCATGATTTATTCTCTCTGTTTCAGCTGCAATTTTTCACGTTTTGATTTGAACCCCTCAGCCAAGCATAAAGTAAATACGTTTTTTTGGTGATATGTCAGATTTTCTCTGAATTTTCAGCCTTTCCACTTGTCATTTTTTCAATGCACAAATTAAAAATGTGCTTAAAAACAGATGGATGGAAACAAATTTACTGACAGGTAGATGGAGTACCTGTACTTTATTAATCCCAAAAGACAAATCGCAGTGTTACAAAAATACAATACCATAAAAAAGCCAAATAATATGAAATAACAAATAGCTTTGTTTTTTTTTTTTTTATCTAAGTTAGTTTGGCAATGGTTGACAAAATCATGTGCTTCTTTCAGATTATATGATTAAATGGTATTATGGGAAATGTTTTACTTTAGTTCCGCATTTTGAGCTCGACTTGGCTGATAAACCGAGACAAACGTTTTACAGAGATATCAACTTACCGTCGGACTCTCTGAATCATCACGACGACTGTGAGCTGCAGACAAATGTCATCTTCTCTCCGTGTCTGGTTTTCGGCCACCCTGCAGTCAGATATGACATGGATTTACTGTAACAGGAGATTAGGGCTTAACCAATATACCATGTGCTCACTAGACCTGGAATGCTTTTGTTGAATAAGCACACCAGACCTGTGAATGGCATTGAGCCATGTGGCTAATATGTGCGTCCAGATGCTGAATCCCTGTGGAACGCAGAGACGCCAAACACATCACCCTCAAGTACACAAGACAAGACACTTAACATTAATCTCTGTCTGCACATGAATGTGATAAGGATATATGTGCTCCATATGTATCAACATGGTAATGTATTATATAGCTGTGTGTAATCAATGCCATATCAGAAGAGTTGTAAATCACTGGCTTAAAAAAATGGGATTCACTTTGGTTTTTCAAGTTGCCGATTCAATTTAAAAGCGATATTCTTCTTATTTTTAAGTTTTAGAAAACAATATTTGGATCAGTAATGATTAGCCGATATGGTATATTCATTAGATGAGCGTGCAATTCAAACTATTGGTGAAAAGTATACATCAGAATTATGGATGGGTCGATAATGGATTTTTATCGTGGATCACGATAAAAAACACTCACAATAAATGTGAGTTTTGGAGAATTCCCATTATCAGGATAATCATGAATATTGTGATTATCCTCAGGAAAAGTCATAAGGTTTTGAGAAAAACAGTTGTAAGAAAAAAGTTGTAATGTTTACAGAAAAAAGTTGTAATGTTTACAGAAAAAAAGTTGTAATGTTTAGAGAAAAAACCTCACAATTTTATGAGAAAAAAGTTGGAATGTGTAAAGAAAAAAGCAAAATGTAGTAAAGTGATTCAGTGTGTTTTAGTGCTGTTTTAAGAATTTTAAGCATATTTAATTGATTATCGGGATAAATAGCAATTAATAGCAATAGCAATTATTTTGGCCAGGATAATCGTGACATGCCTAATCAGAATCATGTTTTAACTTTATTCTCAAATAAGGGATCAAAGATAATGTTTCTATTGTTTAACTAAGTATTATGAAGGAATATCAAACACTGAAATCCTACTTTCATCTCAGGAAAGCGAAAAAACAGGTTATTTATTTATTTTTTAACCACTTTAAATCATTTGGCAACCAACATTTTGCAGGAAACTAAAGCACATGTTGAAAATATTTATGCTGGAATGTTTTCTGGAGCAAAAAGCAGCAGTGGAGCTTTAATGGGTAAAGAATATCCCAAACAGAGGAGAAATGAAAACTCTGAAAGACATCACTAAGGCAGAGCACATGAGAAAGGAATTAAAAATGACTAAGTCAAGATTACCACCAGTGTGTAAGGAAGTGCAGCCGACCGTGTCTGATCGCCACATACTCCTGAAACAAAATAAAAACAACTCCAAACCAATGAAAAACCTGAGGACACAACTTTTACCCGGTCTCTGAACACACTTTCTAGACCACTTCAGTTTAGGATTTGTTCAGACTTAAGTCTTTCATTTGTGCAAAATCTTGATTTAATCCGAAAGGATGAGAAAGGGAGGTAACATGAGCAACCAACCCAGTCTCACATCAAAATGTGTAATAGCTACACTGGTTCACAAAATTGTGAGATATCTGTTTTTTAGGCCTATTCTTTTCTACTGGCCTGCGTCATATGACTGCCAAGTGTCTTTCTGTAAAAACAAAAGAAATGTATTTTATTGTCAGTGGAAAATGCTATATTTAAGATACTTTCAGCATTAAAATGCATTTCGATAACATTTCTACAGGGAGAAATGTGCATTTTAGTTGCATAATGTTCGTTCAGTGAATGTATGTGATCTTTAGTTTGTTTGTTATTACAAAGATTATTTCAGGTCTCGCCAGAATATTGTCGCACTGTTTTATATTGTTTCTATGGTGGTTGCTATGGACACTGCTAAACCCATGTAGCTTGCATGTTGTTTGAATCACTCTTTGCGTCTTCGCCACATTTGTCAACTTGACAATGTTAAGGTTTTAATTATTTCTCCTTCGATTGTGAGCCGTTATTGTGAAACAAAGTTTTGTGCTGTGACAACGTAGCTATTACACATTTTGATGTGAGACTATAGGTTGGAACTACACATCTGTTATCTTTCGTCGTGCGATAACAACTCATATACCGTACATGTTAACTGCTGTTTGTTTTGACTCCCTCTTGTTGAAACTCACATGCATCAGCAGAAGTGTGCAGCGGACTTCAGGCAATAATGTGTGAAAGATTTTATTTGCTGTGTAATATTGCTGTGAGAAGATGCTTTTAGCCTCCTTTCTTAGATTTTCATCTGGAAATGAGATAGTGACCTTGTTATACATGTAGCTTGTGATGTCGTGTTTATTTCTGTGGGTGGATTCTCACGGGTGTTTTGTATGTTGTCCTTCGGCTCCCTGGTGAGAGCAGCACTTTCTACAGTGTTTTCAAAAGTGTCTTGCAGTTGCCTTGAATAAGGTTCTCTGTAATATTTCTCAAAGGTTTTTTTTTTTACTAGAGTTTTTCTAAAGTTTTTCTCAAGTTTCATGGTTCAAGACGGAGTGAGAGTCTGTGGTGAGAAAGTGTCGACTGACTGCAAAGTTGCAAATCACGGCATTATGTTTACAGTAACGTAATACAGTAATTGTCAGGTATTTAATTTTCTGGATTAGCAAAAAAAGAAAAAAAAAGTCACTTCTATCTGGTTATCTTGCATATCATTTTCTTAACTGTACTTTTTTTTTGGTCGTTCTGATTAGATCATAGGAAAGTATATTTTTTTAACCTTTATTTTAGGATTTTCAATACAATATAGACACTCAGTACATAATTTCATTTAAGCAACTCAGTCATGATTATCTTCATAGATACAGAAAAAAATAAAGAAATAAATCATAGGACTTATTTGAGAACCTCAACCTTTCTAAGTGCAACACATTTATCAACTCTCTTATCCACATTTCATGTGTCAGTAATGAGTAAAATAAGTTTTCTTGCTCCAACCAAATGAACCATACCATATCTGTTTGTGATATGTAACACACTCACGGCCCCTAAGACAGCGAGGTTAGGTCCCCAGTCTTTCTCAAAGGCTTGAGAGAAACATTCAAATACACTCTTCCAATGAGTAAACAATTTTCAACATCGTAAGAATGATGAGACGATAGGCTCGTTCGAGATGATGCCTGCGCAGAATCGGTCACCGGCGATCGGTGCACAGTGCATGCTGGTTAGATTTCTGTCCGACTTGATGCCGACTTGCTCTGACGTCGTGCGCACGTACGCAACAATAACCTCACGGGATCAAGGCGGCCGCAGTTCTTCGAGCCAAGGCGCCGCAGCCGCTCTCCACCGACTGCAAGACCCAGGGCATGATGGGAAACGCCTGGCTCTCAGCTGATCGAACAGCTGAGTGGTTTAGATGTGGACTCAACAAACTGACGTTTTATAGAAACGTTTCATTTTTGTTGAATTGGGGAGATTTTGATTGAATGAGTCTGGTTTGAAGGTTTATTCTGCTAACAGAATACATGTTGTGTGGCTGATTGTGACATTCAGTAGTCAGAGAGAATAAATATGGGTCTGATAACATTTCAATTTATCAGATCTAACAGGATGCAAGTGTTTATGTGACTTCCTGTAAAGTTACAGACTGAAGGCTGTCCGACTTGACCGCAGCTTTTTGTCACCGCCTCCTGCTGCTGCCGCCTGCTCTCATCTGCTTTTTCATCTCAAACGAGCCCAATGTCCCGTCTGCCTTCTTACACCTGTTGCAGAGGAGGGACACTTCAAGGAAAATCTTGTGTAATCTGTCTTTTGAGTAGTACAGCCGGTGCACTGCTTTGAATTGTTAATTGTTCACATTTATGCACAGGCATTTCTCACAAGTCTCATCATCCATCACTTCGCCCAACTCAAGTCTCCCACATCTGTTCAAGTGCACTTGTGTTAATGTGCGTTAATATGTCGCTGCACAATATGATAAAAATATACTACATGGATTGAAAATGTTGATACTCAAGTGAGTTATGGGAATGCATTCTCTCAAAGTTAGACATATTTTTCTTTAAGTAATCCTGGATTTGCAAGTACCGGAAGAAATTCGAGGCTGGGATATTACACGGTTTTTGTAGCTGCTCGAATGACATAAAGTGCCCATCAAGGTATAAAGTGCTTATGTCTTTCATAGCCTTACGATTCTAGTCTGTGAGTCATTTAATCCAGGAACAAATGCATGTTTTTCACATATTGGGCTATCAATGTAGGTTTTCTGTGCTTTTATGTGGAATTTTATTTGCTTCCAGCGTATTTTTAATGTCAAAACTATTATAGGAAAGTATTTTGATAAGAATAGGGGTTGATTAAAGACTGCAGCTCTTCAAACACAAGCAACCACCCTCACCCCGACAGATGGGAAGCTTAATGTGTCAAGAGAAGTGAAGTGAAGACATGAGGGTCTCTTTATGTGATGTTACTTTAGTAGAGCACCTGCATGAGGAGGAGGATTATGGACACCTGGAAAAATAGTTTGTGCTGAGATTATTTTTAAATATGAAAAGGAGTCACAAGGCAAAGAAAAAAAAAAGCATGTGTGTCACAAAATTCACATTTTCTCATCTCCAAATTCTGAATTAATGTCAGATATAGGAATTTTCCTCAATATTGCGATTTTTGTTTCTGGAAAGTGACAGATTTCTGACTCTTTTCAGAATTACATTTTTCTCAAAAACACCGGCACTCACGGATAAGTAGTAGTTCTTTATTGTGGGAAAAAGAACCCAAAACGAATGTGTTTCAGATATGAGCCATCATCAGCGTAATGGAGACAGCAGACAAGTTGCTTTATAAACACACCGGTGAGGTTCATATTCCAATCAGAAACAAGAAAAACATAAT